>PVLC010001629.1:55017-98184 GCA_004027655.1 Graphiurus murinus
CTTCCATAGTTTGGCTATTGTGAATTGAGCCGCTATAAACATAGATACACATGCATCGGTCTGATAGTTTGGTTTCCATTCTTTTGGGTATATACCCAGTAGTGGAATTGCTGGGTCATATGGTAGGTTCATTCCCATTCGTCTGAGGATCCTCCATACTGTTTTCCACAGTGGTTGCACAAGTTTGCAGTCCCACCAACAATGTATTAGGGTTCCCACTTCTCCACATCCTCGCCAGCAGGTGTTGTTGTTCGTGTTTTTTATGATTGCCATTCTGACTGTAAGTTTTTAAAATATATCTCCAGAGCCCAACTTCTGGGTTCAGATTCTACCTCCAGTCCTAGCTGAATGGCTTTGGGTATGCCACTTCATCAGTCTGTGCCTCAGTTTCCTTTTCTGAGAAAAGGAATAATAATAGCAACTAGTTCACTGGGTTGCCTCCAAAATTAAATTAACTAGTACTTAGAGAACATTTAGGAAAGGGGTTCACACAATAAAAATATCCAATAAATGCAAACTATAACTAGTAATAATTATATCATTTGCTATTTTTCAGGAAAGCTACTTTTGAAACATTTGTAGCAGAGATGCACTCTCTGTGTACAGAGAATGGATGAAGAAAGTTTTCAGGAGTGATCCAACATTCACTATGACACCAGCCAGGTCATCCAGCACTGGAATCAGGGTTGGTGTGGTCACCTGCAGTTGGCAAGAAAAGCAAGCACCAGAGATGATTTAAAGTCATGTTCTTAGGAAGGACCACAGGTCAAAATGTGCAAACAAATTAATCAACAAATTTCAAGTGCAAGGTCAGGGAAGAGGCATGAGCCAAAGCTAAACAATGAAGAAATGAGAATACCCTGGAGCAGAAGAAGTGACACCATGGAGAGAAAGGAAGCTGAAGACTCAAGATGACCAAGCACCTGGGGCTTGTTTGTCCAGAGCTTGATTTATGTCCTCAGCAACGTGGTGTGACAGAGGATCCTGTAGGTTTTCATGCTTAATAAAAGTAAATTCTTACTATGTGAGCATACAAACATCAGGCCAGAACAGAGGACACTGTCAGGGAAACAAGCAAAATGTGTGTGTGTGTGTGTGTGTGTGTATGTGTGTGTGTGTGTGTGTACACACCTATTCACGTTACTGATATATGTATGTGATTCACACACCTATGTAAACACATACTCAGGAACACATACAGATGAGCCATGTGAGTTGGTGACAGCACAATATTGTGAGGCCTACTTTTAAAGAAAGTTGAAATTTCAGTCATGAACATTATGATGTGAGATGATGTCTCTAATGCACCAATAAAAATATTAAAATAAAAAACAATTTAAATTCCAAATCTAGAAGGGGATAGAATAGGAAAATAAAATCATGGTATGTACAAAGAATAAAAACTGGAGGTTTCAGAATGAATTAAGCATACAAATTTGTTCTTTGTTACTTATGTGGACAGTGGAATTGAGTAAACACTTTTTATTAATTACTTACATTAAATTTTCAAAGAGATCTTTCTCTTCTTTGCTTTCTTTTTTCCTTCTGACCTCTTTCCTTCCTCTCTTCCTTTCTGCTTCTTTTTCTTCTCTAAAACCCACACACATAAATTTACACACACACACACACACACACACTTGTATTTTCAGCATCTTTTAAAAAAAAAAACAGAGAATGTTACTACAATGGTTCATCAATCCTGTATGGCAGTCAACTGGAAGTGGTTGAGTAATGGCTGCCCTCTCTGTAGAAGGGCTATGGAATTTCTAGTTCTTCACCTTTCATCAGATGAGTCACTGAAAGTATCTGAATTTTTTTAACCATGATCAGGCAACAGGATTTGGGGAAATAACACAAGACATAAAGCAGCTATCCCAAAAGGAGAAGAAAGAAAACAAGTTGACATCTCTGACCTGCATGAGTGGTCCAAAGAGTGCATAGTGGATATTTGGACAGGCTTGGCCACAGGTACAAAACCCACTGTAGCTGGAAAGAACACTTGGATGGACTCAAATTTTAAAGAAATGCAGGAAGAAGATGCAGAGAGGAATAAGGGACATGAAACTGAGGTTAAATCAGAAGAATAATTTGGATCTTTGAGAAGAAGGGTGAGTATTTAAAAGTAAGTTCAAGTATGCAAAACTTTCTGAAGATGAAGCAGTGGACATTTTTTTCTTTTTGTTAAATTCAGAGTGAGGAGATGAAGGCAGGCAATATACGGGTACCAGATGGTACAATGCTAACAGATGACAAAAAGAAAACAAGACTAATCAACTCCCATTTAGCTTCCATCTTCTCCATCCAGGAGAGTGATCTTCAAAGTGACACAAAAAAGCAAGCATTTAGGAGGAAATTGAAAACCAAGACAAGTGAGAAGACAGTGTGAAAATATAAAGGCTTTTGAATCCCCCAGTCTCAAAAAAAATTGCATCTCAGGGAAATGAAAGAGTTGGAGATTCAGTTACAAAACTACCATAATCTTTTAGGATGCTTAAAATATGAAAGATAGTGGAAGCATAAAAAATGAATATTTTCTTTAAGTATTTATATTTTGTTTTCTCTGTATTAAAATAATAAGTATTGGAAAATAGAAAATTTAGGACATACAGCAAAGTATTGAGCAGAAATCATAATTTGACATTTCAGAATCAAGTGCAATCACCACTTTGATGTATTTTCTTTCTGAAATTTTATATATATTTTACATAGTTGTGATAACATGGAGTACACACTTACTCATTGCTGACTTTAGCCTTAAAACATAAGCATCTCTTCAGTGCAATGATAACTCTTTACAAACATCTCTTTAATAGCCACATAGCATCACTTCCAATGTATGGAATATAATTTTCTTTGCTTTTTTCTTCTTCAGTGATATTTGTCTCCAGTTGTTCACTGTTACTAATAATGCATGGTGAACATCATTATAAATAAATATTTGCTACTTTATATATTTTACCCTAGCAAAATTTGGGATAAAATGACTCTTTGCACATTATCCAACTGCTTTTCCAAGGTTGATTCAAAAATTCCTTCTGATGGAACCCTAAAAAGAATTGAATGTCAGAATTACTTAAGATTTTGCAACTTCAGGGTAAAAATGATATATTGTTATTTATTTTATTTTATTTTATTTTTTGGTACTGGGACTTGAACCTATGGGCAGTCTGCCTTGAGCTACACTCTCAGCCTTTATTTTTTTTTTTTTTTAATTTTTTTTTTTTTTTTTGCGGTACTGGGGATTGAACTCAGGGGCATTCTACCTCCGAGATATACCCCCAGCCCTATTTTTTATTCTTTATTTTGAAACCGAGTCTCACTAAGTTGCGGGGTGCCTCACTAGGTAGCTGAGGCTGGCCGCGAACCCGGATCCTCCGGTCTCAGCCTCCCGAATGCTGAGATTACAAGCGTGCGCCACCACGCCCGGCTCTCAGCCTTTATTTTTTATTTTGAAACAGGTTTTCACTAAGTTACTGAGGGTCTCATTACATTGCTGAAGCTGGCCTCAAACCTGAGATCCTCCTGTCTCAATCTCCCAACATTCCATTGGCTGGAATGTTGTTATTTTGATTTTGCATTCTTTTGAATTCAGTGAAGTAGAAGAATTTTATATGCTTATTAAGATTTGTATTTCCTCTCTTATCTCTTTGAATTTCAGTAGTCATTTATTTTGGTAAAAGTTTTGTTCAATCTTTTCCATAAAAATGGAAAATTTTTATTTTCCATTTTAAGATAGAGATATCAGTGAAAAAGAACCCTCTAATATTGATTAATGAATTTATACTTGGATATTTCATTGGATATAAAAATTAATTTTTTATTTTGCACTCAATCGAATAGTCATACTGCTATTGTGGCAGGACCCCTAAATTATATTTCATACATTTTCATATATTTCATACTGCTATGTTAAGTTAAATCTCACAATAAATTCCTTTCTATTAACAGATTACTGCAGTGTTACTGGGGTTTGAACCCAGGGGTATTCTATTTCCAAGCCTCTTTTTAATTTCTGTTTTGAAACAGGGTCTTACTAAGTTGCTGAGGCTGGTCTTGAACTTGCAATTCTCCTGTCTCAGCCTTCCAAGTACTGGGATTACAGGTAGGCACCACCATGCCAGGTTCCAGATTATTATTCTTTGGTTCTTAAAGCAAATGAAACATGTCTTTTTTTAAAAGGATATATAAATCTTTGTTTAATGGAGCTTTTTATACCCATTGGGATTAAGAGCTAAAATATGAAATGCATCCATGCTCACCATTGTACCACCAATGCTGACCAGCTGGGGCAAGATCTAAAATATAGCAAGAAATAAGTGAAATTCAAGGCCAAGTATGGTGGCACAAGTCTTTATTCCCAGTATAGCTGAGACAGGAGGATTGCCAGTTGAAGCCATCCTCAGCAACTTAACAAGACCCTATTTCAAAAAATAAAGTAAAAAGGACTGGGGGTATAGAATGGCCCTGGGTTCAATCCTCAGCACCAGGAAATAAACGAAAATCAAAAGCATGTGCCTTAGAATACTTGTTTTGATTTTTTTTTTTAATTGTCCACATCCATCGAGTATCTTTTCTTTGGTTTTATGTTAAAAAAAAAGAACCAGGCGTGTTGGCACATGCTTTTAATCCCAGCATTTGGGAGGCTGAGACTGGAGAATCTGGGTTCTCAGCCAGCCTCAGCTACCTAGTGAGGCACTCCACAACTTAGTGAGACCTTGTTTCAAAATAAAGAGTAAAAAATAGGGCTGGGGAATAGCTTGGAGGTAGAATGCCCCTGAGTTCAATCCCCAGTACCGCAAAAAAAAAGGGGGGGGGGAATAATTAGTTGGTATATACTAAGCATCCTTGATGATAAAAATTATTTAGAATGTGCCTGTATCCTACCATCATACATAATCCCTAATTTTTCTTCAGAAGTAGATATTTATAATAAAATAACTTTAATAGACTTGCCCTTTTTATATTTTCTGATCTTAGGATCCTGGGTAAATTATCTTTCATTGCATATCTTTGGCAGTAGAGGTTGGGTGACTGCCAGGTTTTCTGGTCAACATAATCTTTAAGTCACAGAATTAAGAGCAGACACTGGAAGTGCAGTTGTCCATACAATTGTGGGGCTGTCGGTAGAGTAGGTCTATAGCTGGAATGTGTACAGAAAGGCATTGGAAAATCCCCTCTCACCACAGCATATGGTCTTCTCTTATTTTTAGCTTCCTATGCCATTGCAATTTTTGTCTCTTATAAAAATCTAAACATTTTAATGCAAGTTGTAAGAAGATGTAACAGATGCCAGAATTTAGCCTTTGCATTAATTTTAATTTCCATATTATAAAAGGAGAGTATATATAAGTTAAGCTTGAGAGTATTTCTTATATTCTGTTGTCTAATAAAAGTATTAAACGACTTTAAAAAATACTTTAAACAAAGCAGGGGACACCAAAGCTTGAGCAGCTTGAGCATGTGTTCTTCTAGTTTACACCCTGCCTAACTAGTCTCACTTCATATGGTGGCGCTGACTCCACCCATAGATATGATGGAAATTTGCAAATCTGTGTCAGCAATGTCTTCCTTGGAGCTCTGAGGTATGTGAGCTGCCTTGGCGAAGGAGGCGATGAAGAGAAATGGGGTGAGGAGAGTAGAGTTCTGGCCCTGTCTTTCTACTCATTTTCCAACCACAACTCCACTTGACTGTGTTCTATAAATTATGATTCCATAAAAGACTATATATGAAAAAGAAATTTAAAGTAAAAGCAATTTGAAAGACTTCCTGTTGATGAAGTACTTTTCCTGCAGGAAGAGATTTAACAAGTTATACTATCCTTGAAACGGTGATAATGACACGTGGACTGGATGAAAACACAGGGGCTGTGGCTGGTCAAGAGCCACACTTGCCAAGCCCAGCAATCTTCTCCAGTGACTTGGCAATGGAATCCTGATCAATTTGAAGTTTGGCTGTCAACTTCTTGTCAAAGAAGATAAAAATGGCACACTAATTAAATTTACAGATAATTAACTGAGTTAACCAGGTAACAAATTGAGTGGCAATCAATATTTAAGATGATTTCAACAAACTAAAAGCTATTAAGATTAGAATAGAGATAGATTTCAGTCTCACTCACCTGGCCTCAAATACATGAAGGCCTGCCACATACTTTTACACATTTCAGAAAGACAAAACCAGGACCAACAGACAAAAATTAGGGGCAAAAACTTGGTTCAGTATAAGGAAGAAAATTGCTATTAGGACCATCTTTTTTTTTTTTTTTTTTTTTTTTTTGCGGTACCGGGGATTGAACTCGGGAGCATTCTACCTCCAAGCTATACCCCCAACCCTATTTTTTATTCTTTATTTTGAAACCGGATCTCACTATGTTGTGGAGGGCCTCACTAGGTAGCTGAGGCTAGCCGAGAACCCGGATCCTCCAGTCTCAGCCTCCCAAATGCTGGGATTACAAGCTTGCGCCACCACATCTGGCTTAGGATCATCTTGAAAAGAAAGGTCAAAATCACAAAGTACACTTAGAAGTCTTTGCTAATATTTGAGGAAAGGGATTAGGTATAAGATTACAAAACCCCTAATGGTTCTTTTGGAACATCATACACAGAGGGAGTCTGAGAGAAGATTTTAACTTCTCTGATGAGAGGTTACCCACATAGCAACATGGGACGCTCTATGACTGATGTTGAGAACATGGGGCAGATCCAAGAGAGAATACGCTCGTGGATGGTATTGATAATTTTATTTCTTTTTAAAGAAAATAAGGCATCCTAAACTATATTTCTTTAAAATAAAAATAAGCTTTTGATTAATATATCCTAACTGAGCTAACAAGGTAACAAATTGAGTGGTATTTATAACCCCTTTTGCCTTTTCATTTTTGTTTTTTTGAAAAATAACATACCAACTATATATAGTTGGTATATATATATTTTGGCCGTACTGGGGATTGAACTCAGGGGCTATACCCCCAGCCCTATATTTTATTCTTTTTTTTTTTTTTTTTTTTTTTTTTTTTTTTTTTTTGTGGTACTGGGGATTGAACTCAGGGGCATTCTACCTCCGAGCTACACCCCCAGCCCTATTTTTTTTATTTTTATTCTTTATTTTGAAACCAAGTCTCACTAAGTTGCAGAGTGCTTCACTAGGTAGCTGAGGCTGGCCGCGAACCCGGATCCTCCGGTCTCAGCCTCCCAAATGCTGGATTACAAGCGTGCGCCACCACGCCCGGCTCCTATATTTTATTCTTTATTTTGAAACTGGGTCTCACTAAGTTGCGGAGTGCCTCATTAGGTAGCTGAGGCTGGCCGTGAACCTGGATCCTCTGGTCTCAGCCTCCCAAATGCTGGGATTACGAGTGTGCGTCACCACGCCCGGCTTTATTAGATATTTTTAATAGGTTTTTATTGGTGCATTATAATATCACATCATAATGTAAATCATGTTGGCAGTGACACACATGCACACAGTACTTGGTTGGCCCCCCAGGTTACCACTCCATCTTCCCCCTTCCCAATACAGAGTACTGAGATTGACACTGATATTTTCACATATCTACATATAGTAGATGGTAGTGATTCTATTAATGAACCTCACTCTACCCCCTCCCCTTCCCTTAGACCACCTCTCTGGCACCTTTGTCAAAAATCAATTGGCTATAAGTGTGTGGATTTATTTCTGTGTCTTCTATACTGTTTCATTGGTCTGTGTGTCTGTTTTTGTGCCAATACTATGAGTTTTTATTACTATAGCTCTGTAGCATAATTTGAAGTCAGAAATTGTGATGCCTCCTGCATGGTTCTTACTGCTGAGAATAGCTTTGGCTATTCGTAGTCTTTTACTTCTCCACATAAAATTTAGGATTGATTTTTCCAGATCTGTGAAGAATGACATTGGTATTTTGATAGAGATTGCCTTGACTCTGTAGAACACTTTTAGTAGAATGGCCATTTTGATAATATCTATTCTGCCTATCCAAGAGCAAGTGAAATCTTTCCATCTTCTAAGATCTTCAATTTTTTTCTTTAATGTTTTATAATTTTCATTGTAGAGGTCTTTTATCTCCTTGGTTAGGTTTATTCCTATGTATTTTATTGGTTTTGAGGTTATTGTGAATAGAAATGTTTTCTGAATTTCTTTCTTGGGGAATCATGGTTGGCATATAGAAAAGCTACTGTTTTTTTTTTTTTTAGGTTTATTTTGTATCCCACTACTCTGCTGAATTTGCTAATGAGGTGCAGTAGTTTTTGGTTGAGTTTTGTTGGGTCTTCTAAATATAGGATACTGTCATCTGCAAATAAAGACAATTTTAATTCTTCTATTCCTATTTGAATTCCTTTGATATTCTTTTTTGTTTTATTGCTCTGGCAAGAGTCTAGAGGACTATATTAAAAAGGATTGGTAATAGTGGGCATCTTTGTCTTGTTCCTGATTTTATAGGAACTCCCACAGTTTTTCCCCCAATCAATATGATGTTGGCTTTAGGTTTATTGTATATTGCCTTACTGATGTTGAGGTAGGTTCCTTCTATTCCAATTTGCTTCAATATTTTTAAAAGGAATGGGTATTAGATTTTGTCAAATGCTTTTCAGTGTCTATTGAGATGATCATGTGATTTTCGCCCTTAGGTCTATTTATTTTGTGAATAGCATGTATTGATTTGTGTATATTGAACCAGCCTTACTTTCCTGGGATGAAACCAATTTGGTCATGGTATACAATTTTCTTGTGGTTTTGAATGCACATGGCTAAAATTTTGTTTAGAATTTTTGCATCCATGTTCATCAATAATATTGGTCTTGAGGTATCTTTATTAAATTTATACTAGATATTTTATGAGTTATCTTAAATCATCTATTTTTTCACATCATTTAACTGTCTTTGTCATTATATATTCCTACTTTTGCATTTACACACATTTTGTTTTTACATATACCATTAAAATCATTACCAATTTCCATTATTGCATAGTATTAATACATATCAATAACTGATTAATAGTCTTATTTCACAATGTTTAATAAGTTAGTTTTCAATCTATCCCCCCAATTTTTTACTTTTTTACATAATCTTAAGTAGCTGAATACATTCTAAATTTCTCTTGTCTACTATAAATGTTTATAGTTCTCAAATTAAAACATATAAAACTTCTTTAAAGTTCAAAAAGGTCTCATTGTAATTTTGACTGAAATTTCAGTGAGATCATATGGCAATTTAGGATAAGTAATTTTACAATATTGGATCTTTCTTTTAAGGGCCAACATATCTTCTATTAAGATAATTTCTTAATATCTTTTTTATAGCTTTGTAACTCTGCTCACATAGGTCACAAATATTTCTCAAGTCTATAGCTATACTTTTGAGGCTATTGTGAGATTATATATATATATGTGTGTGTGTGTGTGTGTGTATATATATATATATATATATACACTGTATATAATTTAGTGCATTATCTCAGTGGTTTCTTTGTAGAAGTACAAACATGTATGTCTTTGTAATTTAAGAAGTTAACTGATTTTATCCTCCTTTAATTTATTAATGTGGCAAATTGTATTAATACATTTTCTATTGTTGAGCTGACCTTGCATTCCTAAAAATAAAAATCATTATTATATTTGCATATTATTGCATTGCTGATTTAAATTAGGTCTATTATTTTATTATGTTATTTCTATTTTTACTCTACTTTCATAGTGGCATTATTTTGATTTTTTTTTTTTTTGCCTTGTTTTGGCAGTAATGCAAGGCTGCCCTTTTTCCTGCCCAACTTTTCATATTTTGATCAAATTTTCTTTAACCTTTTTGGTTACTTTGAGTGATAGGAGTTTGTCCCTTATTTTTAGTATTATATTGATCATCTTTCTTAAATTTATAAAATTGTTTTTAAAATGTCTCCTCTTAATTGCAAAAGCAATCAAGCATATACTCTTCTCATGTTGTAAACCAGAAGCACCAACAATTATCATTTGCCCATTTGACCATAGTTTGTTAAATCATTAAGAGTTTAACCCCTGTTGATATTAATTTTACTGTCTACTTTGCCTCACATATTTCAGGTGTGTCTTTTTAGCAATCATTTTAAGTTACATGGCCACATTATCAGCAGCTTTAAATTTAATTAGAAGTTTACTGGATCTTTCTCTTACCACTGCTTTTTATAACCAAGCTCATCCCCTGGGGTTTATTTTTGCTTTGTTTTGTTTGGCTGGAGCGTTGACTTGAATATTTTCCCCATTAAGTGATTGTGCGGCCTATTGATTTTATTAGCCATATTTTGGTGTAGAATTCTGGGATCAAAATCCTCTTATTAAGTTGTAGACATTATGCCACAATCCTTTAGAACCTAGTTTTACAAATGTTACCAAGATTTACCACACTTGTGTCCTTTTTCTTCTTTCACAATATTATCTGAAAATATTTGAAGGGTTCTTGGGTAATACCCCATTTTCTCTTCCTCACATATTATCTTCCAGAATTTCTGTTAAGGAGATATAAGATATTTTCAATTCGACCCTATCTCTTTTCTCATAGAATAATAATGCTGTATTATTGCCCTTATAGTCAATACATTAGCTTCTAGATTAATAGTTTAGTTCTCAGCCATCGCTCTTTTGCTATGGAAACTGTCCACTAATCTCTCTAAAAATTGCTATCTTTTCATTTCCCCATTTTTTCTATTATCCATTTCCACTCCTCCCCCCCAAAAACCCTATTATTAAGTTTCAATATGAAATCCTTATGAAACACTCCAAGAATATCAAATAGCGTCAGTTTCTGTCCCGTGGTACACCTGAGAGGAAAAGAATGACACAGACACAGAGAAGATTGAAGGGGACAGGCCAGGAGACCTCACAGTGATCCACAGCTTTTATTTATTCTAAAGGGAGGAGGTTGAGGCACGGACACTGTTGTATACGTACATAGTCTGGAGAGTAATGTTTAACTAGTAGACATGCAGCTAGAGAGCTCAGGGCAAAGTCTAGCCAGGCAAACCGCAGAACAATTGTAGAGTCTTTGAGCTAGTGGTTAGCAATAAAACTGCTGAGGATGTGCAGAAGATACTTGAGACAATGTTTGACAAGCAGGGTATTTGGAGGAACAGGCTGCTTTCAGCAAGTCCTTCAGCCTAATCCTGACTTCCCATGACTCTTGGATCTTTTCAAGGCAAATGTTAACTTGTTTCTGGCAGTAGCATTCTCCACAAAATATAATTATTTTAAAGTTTTCTTTTGTTTCATGCATTTACTGTTTCTTCGAAGATCAGATTAATTCTTTTTTGTTGATGTTGTTCATATTACCACCTCCTTTTCCTTCAAATGATTGTATTGTTGTCTCCATATCTACTTATGAGCATCTAGAATTTCTCAGCATGGTAGATTATGTATCCTTAGCACTTGTGAAAAATCAGCCTTCTGTCAGTGAATAGGACTTGAATTTACATAGGCTCATGGAGAAGAGAAGGGGCACACAAGCTAATGAGCTTCCTCTCATGCTCCTGACACTTTCTTGACATGAATTCTAGAAGACCTGCTTATTTGCCCAGATGTCTAAGCTGGGTGTTCCCTGTAGCACAGTCTAAGTTATGTAAAGATCTATTTTGCTAGCTATAATATAAAGGCAAAAACCTCATCTAGTCACTGCAAAGAGTGGGTGCCACACTGAAATCTTTTGGTGGTTTACTAGCTACTCTGATCTCACAGTCTCTCATTGCTCTTTCAAGAAAAAGTGGCATTTAAGTTTTCAGTGGTGTTTTCCACTACTTCAACTCCCCAATCCTAACTCGTCTGTTTTTCGTTTTAATATTTTTCATAGTTTTTGATCTACAGAAAGCACCCTTCCCAGTTTTGCAAGACTGCTATGAATTTCTTATGTCATTGCAATAAGGTTTTAGAATATAGTAGAGTTAAAGTATCTGTTCAAACCCCATTCTTGAACCTAAAGTTCCCAATACACTTTATCTTTACTCTCAAATTTTTGCCAATAATTCCAGAAAAAATTACTTGCTACCACAATTTTTATATAATTTTATTCTTGTTCTATCATATTGCATTGTGATTATGTATGTGTTTTTCTCTAAAATTGACTATGAACTTTTTGAAGGTAGTGATAATCTTGTTCATGTTTGCAAACACAATTCTTGATGTCCGTAATAGTTACTGGACAAAAAGAGGAGGGAATGATAATTTATAATAGGAAAATTAGTGGAATGAGATGTCTAGGAATTTGTTTTACAAACTTGAGGCTATTCCAGAGAGTGGACCTCAACCTTCAAAAACCAGCTTATGTCATAGTTCCTTATTATTATAAATATTTATAAAAAACATCATCAGCTGCACTTACTGAGAACTTGTAGAATGAAGAATTGCTTTGAGCCCTTTCTTCATTGATACTATGAGAGAAGATTAGTGTTTCACCAAAAATTTATGCAATTATCTAGGGAGCATGGCCACTGTTTCTCATGGTCACAGTGACTATAGCCCTGATATAGCTCTTGCTTCTCCATAGTTAATTAAAGAAAGGTCTGGCTGTCATTTATACATGGTATCTTTTCTTCACTGTATCAAACAACATGGTGCTCAATCATGGTCATTAGTTAAAATAGAAACCAAATATAAAAAATTACTCATGAAAACTTTACAGAAACAAAAGCTGTTATTCAATATGAGGGAATCAAAGTGGGACTTGAATACACTAGACCAAGAACTAAAAATGGAACATTGGATTATTCTGCTCCAGAAGGCTTTTCACCTGGCCTGTAAATAGGAACTTTTCAAAGGACTCACGACATCATAAGCACCTAGCCTTTCACAGAACTGCTGACTTCTTTTCCTCTGAGCCCTCATTTTTTTCTCTTAGTGGCATCCCATCCTTCCCAGGATGCTCATAAATCTTGTGTCTTCTTGCTATACTATTTGGCACTTTCTGACTCCACCTGTTGTGCTCTGCCCCAAGAACACCCATGCAAATCCAAAACTGATCTAGATATTCAGATGAAGGAGTTCTACTGACTGTTCAGAGTCAACAAGGACTTTTAGATCTTATTTAAGAGCTCCACATTCCTTAGAAAGAATATATACTTTTAAGTAATAAAGATTTTATATCTGCTTTAAATATGGAAATGACTAGGCAGTTAATTAAAACTTATTTCCAAAACTTAGACTCTCACCTGCAACAAAAGCCCTTAAGAATCAATTATTTGCAAACCAAAGATTATTCCCAGTAATTCACACAGCTGATTATATAATATACAAAGAAATATTAAAATGATGCTCACAAAAGAATAGTTATTATGACATTCATGTTTAACCTTTCCGTAAGTTTATACATCTGTATGTGCTACACATTCAAATAATTACAGAGGAAAAGTAAAACAAATTCAAAAAGCATTGATATGTTTTCAGGTGATGATAACTCTGAGATGCCAACTCATTGAGGAATAGTCAGAAAAGACATTTTATTTGTATAAAACATATATTTGTTGCTAATATCTTCTATCTAAAAATAAAATAGCATATTAATCACTATAAAACAAAAAATGTGTGAAATATGTTAACCTTATATGTGTTACAACATAAAAAGTCACTGTAGTCATTTAAACTTTTTAAAAATAACAAAGATCACTTCCTTTGTATTTTCTACAAAGAAAAACATTATTTGCATGAGATCTGAAAGAAATATTTCCTACACTTGTTTATAATAAATACTAGTGTAAAAAGAATATTTTCTCTTTGTCCATTGATCATTTCTAACTCTAGGGAAAATACAAAATGGTATGTAATTTCACTCAAGCATGAAAGTTCAACTGGCTTGTGCTAGGTCTTACATTTTTCCTTAAAGCAGCAATTATTCTTAAGTCTCCTTTCCTCTTTCAACTTGATTTACCCCTCCAGAAAATTCTAGTAGCCAATGAAAGAATGAAAATAAGGCCAGTACTATTGGTCTCTTATACTATCTTTGACTTTGAGATTTTTCTTTGCATTTGATAAACCGAGTTCCAATGGCTGTGTCTAAGTACTATTTATAATAGTTCTCAGCATTACATGCATAGAATAAAATTTTATTCTAATAAATATTGTTGTCCTATAAGGTATTACATTGGGATTTGACCATACTTTCATTCATCAATTTTTTGTGTAATTTTCAAGCAAATTTCCTTAAATAATCAACTAATTAATTAACAGCCAATTGTTTGAAGTGTACTTCACTGTGCAAGATTAAAAAAAAATTCTGGGCTACTTTCCTAATAAAGTCTGTAAGTAAATTCTTTCCAACTCTTTTTCACTGCAAAGTTCTTTCCTCAGATAACAAATTAAATTCTAGAATTTGGAAAAATAAAACTCCATTTATTGTAATCTTTACTCAACTATTTTGCAGCAAATTATTTCAGGTAAGTAGAATGTAAATTTTTTATATTCATCTCGCCGCAACATAAATCTGTACACTTTTTCTACAAACAGGCAAGTAGGCAATTAGTGGAATGTATATGTAGACGGGATTTATTTAGTCAGTCATTATGAATAGGCAATTACAATGTAGAACTTTGCTCTATAATATCTACAAAACTAAGTATGAAACTGGAATACAAATCCCTTTTATGAGAACAGAATTTTGTTGTGACAAAGATGTATCAAGTATAACTACTTTTCTAAGGAAGATTGTCCAGTAACTGAGATTAATTCAAATTTATATTCTTTTGGGGGGGGGTACTGGGGATTGAACTCAGGAGCATTCTACCTCCTAGCTATACCCCTAGCCCTATTTTTTATTCTTTATTTTGAAACAGGGTCTCACTAAGTTGCGGAGTGCCTCACTAGGTAGCTGAGGCTGGCCGCGAACCCGGATCCTCCAGACTCAGCCTCCCAAATGCTGGGATTACAAGTGTGTGCCACCACACCCGGCTTCAAATTTATATTCTTAGCAGAGACATAAAAGCAAATTAAACAGTTTATTATTTAGTTCCAACGTTTCTTTATTGATTTTTCTCTCTGATCTGCCCACTGTTTAAAGTGGAGTGGTAAAGTTTCCAACTATCACTGTCTTTCTCCCATTATATCTAATACTATTTGTATATTTTGGTGCTCTGGTGTTGGGTGCATGCGTATTTACATTTGTTATATCCTCTTGCTGATTGATCCCTTCATCATTACACAGTGTCCTTCTTTGTCTCCTTTTATAGAGTTTTTGATTTAGTCTATTTTATCTGATCAAAAGAAAAAGAATAGCTAGTCCTGCTTGTCAATCCATTACTTGATATCTTCAAGGGAAAATAAAAGTCATAAATATGAAGCTGTCTGAAAAACATTCTGTGCTAAAAGTTGCTATTCCCTTTATAAAATGCTATTTTGACTAGCTTTGGGTGAAAAAGAGTACACCTTTTTTAAACTCCCACATATAGGCCATAGAGCTTATATCATGTATGGAAACCTTTTTAGGACCCCAAAGTCAGAAAAGATTGAGATGATAGTAAGTGATTTTTTTTTTCTTTTTTGTTTGCCGGATTTCTAGGCATATTGCTCCAAACAAGACAATCTGTGCATCTTTACATAGAAAAGTGAAAAAGAAATGATATTGGAATTCTGTAAGACTATATAATTGTGATAAAGAAAACCAGTGTGCCACAGAATTGTGTTTATTAAATTGAATGTGACCAAGTTACAAACCCTCACTGAAATCTCTTTATAGATATATGCCAATATTTACTTACACTCATGTTAAAGAAATAAACAAAGGAGTATCTTCCCCAGAACAACAGTATGTCATCTAATTAAGCATCCAATGAAGGAAAGATTCCTAAATCACATAAGTTCAAGAAGCTTTTTTGCACAAGTTAGAAGAGTCAGTTTTCTTTTAACCTTTTGCATTAAGAAACCATAAAGGTTGAGAAGGAACATACCACTGCACATTAAAATAACATTTTTCCTTAGAGGATCTCAGCTTAGCTTTGCCTTTTTAAATTTTTATTTTATGTGTGTGTGGTTCTGGGAATTAAACCTAGGGGTGTTCTACCTCTGAACTACATCTCCAGCCCATTTTATTTATTATTATTTTTTTATTTTGAAACGAGTTCTCACTAAGTTGTGGAGAGTCTTGCTAAATTGCTGAGGCTGGCCTTGAACTTGTGATCTTCCTGTCTCAGCCTCTCACGTACTGGGATTACAAGCATGCACCACCACACCTGGCCTTAGTCTTGCCACCTTTGGATGCATAGTTCTGTGCCAGGTCCACGGGGAGTTAGCAATATATTCTTTAAACTCATCCAAGGGAACTGTACTCTTTTATCTCACTTTTCATTGTAAAACTCAATTTCTTCCACTTGCCTTCACCAACAACCCTTTCCAAATCCCTCTTTTCTCATTTACAAGGGTAGCTGTCCTTTAAGTGACAGACTGGTGCTGTAGTTTTGATATGGTCTTGTGGGTTTCACAAGGCTTTACCTGTTGAAATTTAACCCCTGTTGTGAAGTACTGAGAAGAGAGATTGTAATCCAACTATGATGTCTCAAGGTGGGACCTGTGGGGGGCAATTTGGATTAGATAAAGGCATTGGGGGTAGAGCTATCATGTTTGAATGTCATAGATTTCCAGGAAGAGGGAGAGAAACCAGAGAACAACATATGTACTCTCTATGATGCTTCTGGACATCTCAGGTCTCTGTCAACAAGAATGTGACTAGATATGGGCCCTTGACCTTAGACCAGAACTGCGAGCTAAAATAAACTTTTTTTTCTTTATAAATTATCCAGCCTAAGTGTTATGGGGACTTTGAGGTTGCTTTTGCTAAAAAGCATTGACTCTTCACTTGAGCCTGTAGATGCCCCGCGGGTTACTAAAAGCAGCATAAAAGCCTGGCATCTCTGCCTTGGTTTAGCATCTGTCTCCTTTACTACTTTAAACTTTGGGTCAGATTTCTGCTCAACTCTGCACATATACATGATCACCATTTAAGGAGTGTCTGTCTCAAAACTGGTAATACAAGTTGATTATCCCTAAATTCACCTAACCTCTCCTGATGGCCTTCAAGACTGAAGATACCAAGATTATGCATTTTCAAGATTTTAGGAACAGTAAGCCTTGCAGGCAGATCACCACATGAGGGACTGCTGTCCTAAGCAAGAGTGATTACCCCATGAAGAGAACAAAGCAGCCTCCTGAGCAGAGACAATCATCTCATAAAGAGAAACAATTTGCCCCTCAAGCATGACAACTTCCCCCTAGCCAGCAGGACCTTGCAGAACTAGACTTGAGATAATGATCAGACAGAACATCTTTTCACCAACACTACTTAACTGTGCATGTTGTTTGCCCCCTCTCTTTTGTTCTTATTCTGCATAGTCCTGTATCTCTTACTAGTACATTCAAAGAGAGTGTTTAGGATACTAATCCCCTGCTTCCCACTGTGGCCACACTGAGAATAAAATTTCTT
Organism: Graphiurus murinus; assembly: GCA_004027655.1. NCBI lineage: Eukaryota > Metazoa > Chordata > Mammalia > Rodentia > Gliridae > Graphiurus > Graphiurus murinus. The sequence goes on from PVLC010001629.1 coordinate 72,440, forward strand.
TGTCCCTTCACTACCAGTCATCTGCTCTTACTGGGCTCTCTAGGTGACATGTTGCAGAACCCGCCACCGGTAGAGTTAGGACCCCAGCCTAGGTCTCCAGTAACAACAATTCAACCAATACAGATGGACAAGTCACTTATTAATAAATTAGTTGAATGCTATTATACTTACCTCCATTGTACAGAGTTAGGAAATGCCAAGATAGTGTCATTTATCGGGATGAATTCATTATGGGATAGGTAGGGGAAGGATTTAGCTAGCAAAGAATTTTTTAGTGAATTCTGAGTTTGTAAATTAATAAGAGCTACTGGAGAGGTAGGATAACAAAGATTGCATGACAGAATATTTGCATTCCTTTAAGTGATATGCATTACACACAGATTTTATCTAAAGAGGCAGAAAGTCCAGCTAAGGATGAAATGTTTATGTTATCATGGTAACAATGGGATCCTTTCCCCTTGTAATGACAACATGTTTATAATATAATAATGAGACAAAACATATGCAAATAGAATAAACAGGAATTAGAGGAAATAAAATAGTCTAATAAACTTTATGAAAGGTCTGGGGAAAAGTATAGGAGGAATCTGTGCCAAAGGAATAAAATTATGAATTTGATTTATATATAGAACGAAGGATTAAAGTGCTGGGCATGGTGGCACATGACTAAAAATCACAGTACTTGGGAGGCCAAGTCAGGAGGATTGCAGTTTCAAGGCCAGACTCAGCAACTTAGACCCTGTTTCAAAATAAAAAATAAAAAGGGTTGGGAGTGTAGCTCAGAGGTAGAGGTCCCTGAGTTCAATCACCAGTAAAAAGAAAATAAAAGAAGAGTTAATGTAAGTGCACAGATTTGGGTACTACTAACCTCTTTTTCCTTTAGTATAGGAAATGAATTATACAGTTACTTACCTACCACATCTGATCTATTTGACTCTTCTGCTTGACTGTCCAGGAGTTCAGAACTGGGGTAAATGACAGTTCACTTCTTCCTCTGGCTCCCTGGGTAATTTAGCAGGGGATAGTAGCAGAGTTTAATATTGCTCTCAATTTTTCTCCAGAGTTGAGCCCATCCATGGGGTAATCAAACATATATCTAGCAGAAAATGATTCTGAAATTAATTTTCTCAAATCAATCCAATTGTTGAATCCTTGGTTAAATTATAAAATGTGATTTTCTTATTATCTAAACTCCCCTAAAGCACAATTCTGATCATAGAACCTTGAACAGTATATGGCATCTAGAACAATCCCAATTAGGACCTATTAAGTAAATATAATTATATTCTCCAGGCCACCACTGGCTCCCTATTGCTGTTCTTTATTCCAAAGGACTAAATCAAGTAACACATTACCTTTCCAACATTATTTCTCTCACCTTTGGTCTTGCCATTTTTGTTCATTGAGATCCTAAAAGAATCACTTATGTACATATTCTCTCATATATTTTTAAGTTGGTATTGAAAATTTTTATGGTAAGTTTTAAAAGTTATTAAATTTAATTCTAAATTTTTATGACTTTAATAAACATAATAATAATTATTGTATTATAATTATTTTTATATATGTGTTCAATGAAATCAAATAACAGTAATTTGATAACCACTATAACCTATTTAAAGTACCCTTGAATATTATCATCTCTAATAGTAAAACTTTTACATTACTCATTTATCTCCTAGAGCTCACATTTCTATTCCTATTTTTAGTCAGAAATGTATCCTAATCTGGTTTTCTATTGTAAATCTTTTATTGATCATCTCATCATATATTTCTGCAATATTTATCTGTGTAGATATTTTTCCTGTAACCACATGGGACTAAGCATTAAATATTAAAGTATCCAATACTTGATCATTTTTGGCAAAAAGTAGATGGTAATATTCTTCCATGAGCCTCAATAACTTTTTTTTTTCCTCAATAATTTTTCAATGAAATGAAAATGCTAATTTATCTCTCTCATATGTGGTGCAAAAAAAAAAGCTTTTATTAAAATTTTCAGTAATACGTTGGAATTAAAGTTTCATCTGTTTTCCTTTTTCTTGAAATAAGACCAAATATGTCCCTTGACACACAGGTGCCTGAAAGTTCTTACCTGGCTTTTTAAACTTGAAAGTGTCAAAGTATATAAAGAGAGCACTACCTGTGTGCTTTCTACAAGTCTTGATTATTCTGACTCACATCTGGAGAGATATATTGAGCAGTGTCATGAATTTGTTACCTCATATAACTAAGATGCCACAACCTTCAGTACTTCTGACTACCAAGACTGACCCTCAGGGAGAAATGCAGTATCTAAAAACATTTAGCAGAATCAAGGCACCTTGGCACATGCCTCTAATCCCACTATTTGGGAGGCTGAGATAAGAGTATCATGGCCACTCTTAGCAATTTAGCAAAGCCCCTGAAACTTCCAAATTAAAAAACAAAATAGGGATGGGGATGTAACTCAGAGGTAGAATGCCCCTAGGTTCAATCCCCAGTACAAAAAGAAAGAAAGAAAATGAGAGAGAGAGAGAAAGAGAAAGGAAGGAAGGAAGGAAGGAAGGAAGGAAGGAAGGAAGGAAGGAAGGAAGGAAGGAAGGAAGGAAGGAAAGGAGGATATATTTTACTTATATGTGGAAGATAGAAAGAAACTGGGAAACAAAGAAGGTTTTAGATATATGAGGGGAGACACTAGTGGAATGGGGGAGAGAACCCAGCATGGAGGTGGGGAGGAGAAAGGGGAGATCTGATGGTGGAAAATATTCAAATAATCATTCGTTCATTCATAAAAATATCTGTATCCATGTAAATATTGTCTCTAAGTGGGGAGTGAGGAGAGTCTAGGAGAGAAACACATACATGCTGTGTTCATCTATGTTTCTGTCATTCTGAACCTCACTATGATGTATAATTACAATGATGTATAATTATATTAACAATAATAATAATAATAATAATAATATTTAGAAGATAGAAGAAACTTGTATAATAGCAAAAATGTGTCATCATCGGTTCCATTAGCCAACTTACAGTATTCATGTATTTCTATTGTTTGATCCATGCCCTAGCATCCTGCTTCTAATGCCAAGCTTTGCTTAATCCAAATATATATTATGGGAAAATACATGGATCCCAACCACAGACTGACAATACTTGGATGACAGGAGGCTTTATAGATCCCAGGGCTTCAAATATTTGTTTTGTTTTCTGTGTGGCACCTCAGAAACTTTTCAGGGCAGTAAGATTCAGAATGAGCATGAAGTGATTTTTGTTTGTCAAAAATGGCAGGAAGGTGATTGTAAGGAAGTTGGTAAGATAGGAGAATGAGTACATTTTTAGATTGATTGGCCAGTTTCAGTAAAGACATAAGACTTGGGGATCTGGAAAATGATTCTATTAAGACTGTCTGTGGTTGTGAAAACTTTGTCTATCCTAGAAGCATGTGTATTTCATTTATATTCATATTTGAGTGCATTGACTTTTATTGCTGAGCAACAACTTAATAGAAACTTAAAACTTATACCTGCACCTGTTTATATCTCACAGTTTCTGTGGATCAGGAGTCTGGATGCAGCATAGCTAGGTCCTCTATTCAGATCTCACAGGCTGCAACTGAGGTTCAACCTCAGGTGCAGGTCACCTGAGACTCCAGCATCCTTTTCTAAGCTCAAGTGTAGGCAGAATTTACTCCCCTATAATCAAAGAGCTCCAGGAGACTTGCTTCTTCCAGGTGCTGCTTTGAGTTTCTGACTACTAGACTTGCTTTTCCAGGACTCAACTGATTAGATCAGATCCAGACTCATCCAGCATTTTCTCCTTTTGAATGAACTCCAAGCCAACTGTTAATAATTAGTGACCTTGATTATATCTGTAAAAATTCTTCATCTTCTCTATAAATTGTAATCTAATTACAGAGTGACATCTATCATATTTGTAGGCTCCATCCAAACTCAAGGGAGGGGATTTTATGCATACTCCCCAGGAGGAAGGAATCTTGGTGGCTATTTAGAATTCTGTCTACTATACATAACCAGAGCTTCCTATGTTTAAAAAATATAACACTTTCCAATGCTATTTATTAACAAATAGATTTCATACATATCCTCTTTAACTAAATGCTGTTTTCTTTCTGGCCCAGTTTTCAGAGCCTACATTCTTTGCAAAGCATTACAATGCTCGCCACCCAACACAGATGAGTAGAAGTCACTCCTCCTTTCTTTAAAAACTTCCATTGCCCTTGATTTGTATTTTCCCTATGGTCATTTTATTATTTGGATGAGCATTTGACTCTCTTTCCAGATAATTAGCTCCTTGAATTACAACTGATCTGTCTTTGTTCTATCCAAGGTATTATTGCAGAATTTTGATATAGAATTTATTCAATGATCTGAACAAGTAAATGGATAAATAGACTTTTCTCATTGTCTAAACTGGAGGCTGTTTCTAGCTGTAACTTCTCAGCCTTTCTCTATTCTTATATATAGCAATATCTATGAGTAGGTTGTAAATGCATAGAGAACAAGGTCAATGTCTTCTTTACCTTTTCTAATACATTTAATTGAAAATCTCTAATATTTAATTGCAAATTGCTAATCCCTACATGTATATGTGTTTTTAACCAAGCAACTTTATCTTACTGATAAAAAAGACCCTAAAAGTAACCAAGGATTTGCTATTAGTGGTGTATGGTAACACGTTTTTGCATTGTTTACATTTATTTTGAAGTGGTCAAGTTGCTGAACAAAAAAAAATAAGTAAATAAATAAATAAATAGAGATGGCTGGAATACCATGGCTCCACTGTTTAGCAAGTATTGTCCTACTGCTAGACACTCAAGGGAAATCCGAATAGCAGATGCCCTCCTGCTAAATATCACTATGTCACTGGTGCCACAAATTCTTCTGCAGAACCCCTGGCTCTGCTCAGTTTAGTAAAATCATAAATGCAAGCCACAATAGTTGGCTTTATTATCAATATATTTAATTATTAATACTTGGTCTTTAATCTAAGACCCAGACTAGAAGGAAAAAAATAATAACAAAACCTAGTTGGGCAATTTATGACAGACTTACATCTTCTTCTTGACTCCTAAGATCCTTCCCCAGAAAAGTAAACATTAAAGGAAAGAAAATATAGTCCCCTCGGGCTTAGAGCAGAGTTAATTTAATTAATACAATGCTAAGCCTTCCCAATTTAGGAAGGTCCCTTACTTTGGGATATAGCCCAAAACCTATCTACCATACATAAAGGAGACCAAAAACCATATCCAGTAATTCCAAAAAGAGAGCTTTAAGGAGAGCAAGGTAGGTAGACATACATATTTTGAAACTTTGTATAGAAAAAAGGAAGTTTATTTGCCCTGATTTTTTAGGTTTCAGAGCCTACATCAAATTCCTTCTTCTTTCCAAAGTATCGCAGTGCCCTCTACTCTAGTTTGCCCCATGGTAGCCCTCTCCTTCTCAGAGAGCAGATGTGAGGGGCAGGGATGTCTCTGAGAGGGCTCTTCCTGTTCCTGGCTTGAAATGGTGAGAAGTCTTCCCTCCTAACTACAGATTTTTATTACATGCACAGTGATTTTCATGATTGGTTCCTTCCCTTTCCTCTTTTCCAAGGCATAATTCATATACATTAAAAAAGTGAGTAAACTTGGCATTTAAAAAAATTCCAAAGTGAAATCCTCTAAGTTAAATAGGTCACCCTCTGCAATAGAGGAAGTTGCATAACAAGTAAAACTCCTCAAGGGAAAAAAGAAAACATGCATGCGGGATTTAATTGCCAGAGTCTAATTAGTTTCAGACCAGCGCTATAAAACGTAGAGAGGAGCAAAGATAAATATTTCAACTAATTTCCCTGTGTACTCTGAGTAAAAGAGTGGTGGAGATGATTCTCAAAATTGAATGTTATGAAGTCATTTGCAAAGTATATTAAGTCAGTTCTTCTATGTAATGAAGTGTCCTTTACAGTTTAAGAGACTTTCCAGGGGCTGACATTTCTCTCATAAGGAACACAGCTCTTGTGGCTTCATTATGACTTCTTGAAACAATCTGAACTTTAGACCTTTCCGTCTGCCATCCGAGGACACATCTACATACTGGTTGCCGTCTAATAGCAGCGTGGGGCACCGAGGTTCAAATTTATTTCAACCATCGTGACCTAAATTTCTGTGCGGGTGACAAGTTGAAAAGCTTTGCTGATAGCACCTGATGCCTCTTTCTTCCCTACACTCGCCAAAAGACTTGAACATTGTGCTGGGGGAAAAAAAAATCGTTTAATCAGACTGGATGATGAAAGGTCACTGAGAAATATGAATCTCATTATGAAACAATTCAGTATATCACTTTCTCTCCTTTCATCAGCCTGATAGGTCCCTCAAAGTGATGTCCTGAGCATGATTACCTTGACACATCCAGATGATGTTGCATTAAGGACAGGAGAGAGACAGAGAGAGCAAATTTCAAAACCAAAATTGCTCTGCATAAGTTTGCCAATGAGTTCATAATGCTCTCTTTGCCATCCTCACTAAGAAGAGAGATGTGTTGATTTTATTTTGAGTTGTAGACACTCTGTTTTTCCTATCTTTAGTCTGCTGGCTGCTAAGTCTATCCAACAAAGGATTTCATTATATATGAGTTATTTTTAATGGATCTTGATAACTCTCATATAAGTTTTCAGAGGTTATCCCCAAATGCTTGTACTCACTCTAATTTAAGAGGCATCCATGGTGTATTTGTGTTGGAATATGTTTTCTTTTATTATGTATTTATAAATCTATAATTTGTTGACACCATCTTTCTTCCAATGTACAATTCATTATTTTTTTCTGGAAAAGAGAACAGAAGAAACTCTTACTAAGCCATGGGTCCCTTGAGGACCAAGCACCTAGTTCCTAGAGCAGTGCCTGGAACAGCAAGATCTGAGTAAACACTTCAGAGCTAATAAGTGAATAAATGTAATAGGAATGCTTGTGATAGTATTCAGGAATATGCATACACACACACACACACACACATATACATATATACATACATATACATACAATCTTCACAAAGTGAATTCACTATATTTAGGAATTAATTTCATAAATTAACTACTGATAGCAATTAACCAAAATTAGACCCTCATATATTAGGAAATATAATTTAGACACAATCATATGCTATTTTTCATAAATATTTTAGGAAATAGAGGAAAGAATTTAAGAAAATACAATGTAACTTTCAATAATAGAAATGTACAAAATTCTGTCATTTGTTTTTTAACACATTAATAATGTCATGTTTATAACTTTGCCTCTATGGTTATTATAAAAACCATATAGTGTAGAAATTGCCATTAATCATAGGATAAAATATTTCACACTAACACCATTACTTCATCCATGCAATGTTGGTTGTTTAAATTATATCAAACTAGATAAATGTTATTGAAACAAATTATGTTAAACTGCCTCTTAATCTCAAGAGTCTGATTCCAGTATTCTGTGGCACCTCTTTCATCAGAAAACACATTTTATCATTAAATAAGGTCCTAAAACACATGTGATTTGTCTTGGTATTCTCTTCACCTTCTGCCTAAATTTTTACGGAATGAAAAACAGTAAAATATTGATTCATTTCTGAGAATCACCAAAAGTATGATAGCTTTACTGTATAAACATTTAATTAGAAAATTTGTTTTGCAATTTATAGATGAGAAATTCATATATTATGACTTATTAGGTTACCCAGAGAAACATGAGAATTCTGACTGCCATTGTTTAATTGCTGGTGGGAAGCATTCCATGGGATGCAGCTTGCTGGTCAATGGAAAGAGATCCATCAGGAGACCCTAGAGACTAGTGACCTGATAGAGCCAGGACACCACAGTGTGACTTCTGCTTTCTCAGTCTTTTCCACCTAACCTCTCTGAGTATCTGTTTCCTTGAGTGGTCGGTGATGGAGCCAGATCTATGACTGTAAATACTTTTAAAATCACAACAGTCTTTGTTCAAACAAAATCTGTCTTGAAACTTTTGTTTTAGCCAGGTGTTTTTGTTTGTTTGTTTGTTTGTTTGTTTGTTTTTTGTTTTTTTGTCACTTAGACCAAATGACCTGATAAGCACAGCTTAGAGGAAGAAAGATTTATTGCTCATGGTTTTAGAGGTTTCAAAAGTTTTAGTCCATGGTTGGATGCTCAGCAGCAGGCTTTGGGATATAGCAGATGAGGAAAAGCCACATGTAGCTCATGATAGTTGGGAAGCAGAGAGGGAGGGAGGAAGAAGGAAAGGGGAGGTAGGAACAGATACAGTCCTCAAGGTCACACCCCTAGTGATCCACCTCCCACTGCAATGCCCTAGCTCTCACCCTGGTTGGGTAGCCTAGCACATGAGCTTCTCTGGGGGATATTTTATATCCAAACTATAACAATAAGCAAAACAGGTAATGACTGAAATGCTACTATTAAAATGAAATGAGAGTTCTGAAGCCCTCTGAATTCATCCACTTTACTTACCTGACCTTGGGGAGGTATGAGATCTCAAGATACCACCAAATCACTAAAATCCATTCTGTTTATAAAATTTTGATTTTGGAAGTCATTGTTAATGTTAGCATAGGACAAATCTTCAACGTCTACATAAAACATGAAATAGAATACAGACAATTATTTAGCATTGCTATTATCCATACTGTAGTTTTCTAAACTATTTTTTCACACTCCATGTTGACCATTATTAGTGGACTGAAGGAGTATATAGGAAGAGAGAAAAGTGATAAAATTGTGATTCCTTTTGTTTAATTTTAGTGACCTTGTCAGTAATGACTGAATAGCTCCTTACTTTTATCAGTTGAAGAATAGCTAAAACTGGCCAAGGCAGGCCACTATTCTGAAATATTCTGTATTAATCACATGTAGAATTTAAAGTCCTCATCAGGAAAATAAGAGACACTAAATTCAAAGAAATGAGTATGTAAAATCTCATTAGCACTGAGGTCCAAGGTGACAAAGAGATGATCAGAAAAGTCTTTTACTTTTGTGAGACAGAGGCTGAAATCAAAGTATAAATTATGAAGTCAAAATTCAGGCAATAGAGACAGTAGCAGAAAAAATGAGAAATAAAAAAAATTAGAAGTGACTGAATTATTGTAAAATCATGAGCTAGCTTTTGTGAGTTTTAAGCATACTGGACACAGGTGAATAGGTCTTGTTTAAAGAACCAGCAATGGAAAGAATAGCTTGAATTTTTTTCTGTAGCTAAAATGATTATCAGGGATTCTAAGTGTCTAAATTTTCTGCTTTCCCTGCTATAACTAATAATTAACAGTGAGGCACTTATTAAACATGTCCATATAAAACTGCAAAAACAGAAAAAAAATATTTAAGCAGGGTTTACCTGTGGAGAAGGGTATCATGAGAGGTGTCTTCATTGTTCTGTCAGGGTTTTTAAAAGTAAAATACACATCATTTTCTTTTTCTAATGCTGTCTCTAGGATTTGGAGAAATAGAATAGCTCAGTCCTGATCCTAGGCTATGAAACTGGGTTCCTCAAACTTTTACACTGGATTTAAATCTCATCTTTCTCTCTTTTGCTAATAACCTTTCTACAAAGTGCACATAGAACTTCACAATTTCTCAAACATCTCTTAGCCTCATATAAATTTAACCAACTCTGTTAAAAATGCATATATTTCATCCCTTAGGTTAAAATGATGTAGTAGAAATTCAAAAGCAATAGTAGATTGCACAAAATATAGCTCATTTGCCCAGAAGGTAAATGGTAAATGTTAAAGCAGGCCGTGTGACTCCTTTTATGAATATAAAAAGATTATATATATATAATATATAATATATATATATCTTTGCAAGAGCCTTAATCTCTTCTAGCCCTGATTTTCCTAGTTGAAAAAGGAAAAATCAAAATTAAAATAGTAAAATCAATAAAGAGTATATATATATATATATATATATATATATATATATATATATATATATCTGGCTTAACTTGGTTGGAGGTAGCCTGATAATCACCTCTGTCTGGTTGTGCCTAGGCAAGGGTCCACACACAGATAATCTCTGACAGTGCATAAATACAACAGACAACTACCAGACACATTCCTTCTAGGAATAAGACATGTGTCAATTGAGGAGGAGGGGGAAATACTAATAGCCTAGTGGTTATGGTTTATCCCCCTAAACTCATATAGGATTTCAGTACTCAAAGTTCTATTCTAATGATAAGAAAAGGATGGAAACTTAATTAAAATGCTGGTTTTAGAGGTGAGGATTTAGGAAATTGATTTGGTTCAAATAAAGTCATTAGGGGAGAGGTTCCATGATTTAATCCTAGTGGTTTTATAAGAAGAGGGACAGAGACCAAATGCTCAGGCATAGACATGTGCACTCCCTGTCTCTTGCCATGTGGTGTCAGTTGCCACCTTGCAACTCTCCCAGTAATAAGGCCTTCGCTAGAGGAGAGATTTCCAAGTGTTGTGCTCTTGGAAACTCCAACATTGTGAGCTAATTAAACTGATTTACAAAGTAGCCTGCCTCAAGTTTTTTTGTTGTTGTTGTTGTTATGGTGAAAAAATATATCCTTCTAAAACAGAACACTCACACATTAAGGTAGAAAAGCATCCATTTATTTTTTGCTAGATCAAAAATCCAAGGTGTCTACTAGAGATTCTTAACCTTGGCTGCACATTAGAAGCCCCTGAAGATGGCATGAGGTAGGTAAAATTCTAGAGATCCCCCACTCCCACCCACAATGTTACCATGCCTGGTTATCTGCTCAAACATTAATGGAAGCACTGCTAGGAAAGAATTTTGTAAGTGGCATTAAGGCTAGTTACTAATCCATTGATTTTAAAATAGGGATAATCTTCTGTATTATATAGGTATGCCAGTATAATTATGTGGGCCCTGAGAAGGAGAACAGGGAAGCAGAAGAGTAATCCACAGCATGGTAGAAAAGAAGGCAGGAGAAATGAGGCAGAAGTGGAGGCCAGATATCCAAATCACTGTTGTCTTCAGATACAAAGGAGACATGATCCAGGGAGTCCTCTGGAGGCTGAGTACGTTCCCTGGCCATACCCAGCGAATAAACAGGGACCTCAGTTAAACAACTGTATGAAAATGAATTCCACCAATAACCTGAATGATTCCAGGAGTAGATTCTCTCTGAGAACTTCAGGAAAGGAGCATAGGCCTGTCAATGACTTCATATAGAATATAGACTTCATGAACTTGGAGCAGAGAAACCAGCTGCTTCTACTGGACTTCTGACCTATAAAACTATAAAATAATAAATATTATTGTTTTCAGTTGGTCAGTTTCTGATAATTTGTTATGACAGGAATGCAATATAAATGCACGGTGTTTCTCTAGAAAAAGAAAAGCAAGTACTTAATATCTCTGGAGATAAGACCAGGCACCAACAATTTTTCAAAAGCATTCTAGGTCAGTGCTCATAAAATTTTTGTGTGTGAAAATATCAGGCATCTTACAAAAAGAGATTCTGACCAGTAGGTGTGGGGTCAGATCTTAGAGTTCAGAGAAGTCCCAGATGAATGCTGATACTTCTTGTGGGGAGACTCCACTTGAATAAGAAGACCCCCTGGGTGATTCTAAGTTAGTCAGTCTTCTCTCTACCTTGTGAATATCACATTTAGAAGTGACCAGAGTACTATTACTGCAATACCCTTGTCTTTCTACATTCCATTCAAGACTGCAAATTGGTGAGTGGAGCGCGAAGGTAGATGATACAGAAAGTACAGGCAGAAGGGAGCACAATGTACCCTGATGCACATGAATCCAACAAGCAAACCTCAGCAGGCAGCATATTCAAAACTGAACTTTGGCAGGGTGCAAGCTAAATATCCTCTTTTTCAAGTCCTTTTTTTATAAAATAATAATTGGTACATTGTAATAATACATCTTTGTTAGGTACAAGCTGATAAAGGCATATATGCACACATTTATCATTTAACCCCTTCCCCATTCCTACCCCACTCCCTCGCCCTCCCTCCTTCTCAAGTTCAGTTTAGTAATTAACCTTGATATATTGGTGAAAGTACATCATGTGCATTAGGGTGCCCCCCCTCCACCCCCCCATCCATCCCCCTCAGTTAAGTCAATTTCTTGCTCATCTAGGGTTTCTCCTTTTTCACCCTCTTATGTCCCTTCTTCTCCCTAGCATCCAAATATCAGGGAGAACATATGCTTTTTAACTCTTTGTGATTGACTAATCTCACTTAACATAATGTTTTTCAGTTGCATCCGTTTCCCTGCAAATAACATGATTTTGTTCTTCTTTATGGCTGAGTAATATTCCACTGTGTACGTATCCCATAGTTTTGTAATCCATTCACCTGCTGGTGGACATCTTGGCTGATTCCATAGTTTGGCTATTGTGACTTGTGCAGATATAAACATAGATACACATGCGTCAGTCTGATAGTTTGGTTTCCATTCTTTTGGGTAGATACCCAGAAGTGGTATTGCTGGATCATATGGTAGGTTCGTTCTCATTCGTCTGAGGATCCTCCATACTGTTTTCCAAAGTGGTTACACTTAATTTGTTTATAATACCACAGAAAGAAGCAGAGGCAGCAATGGAAAATTTCACCACTGTAGTATGCAGTACCAGTAGAGGAAGAATAGTTAGGTTCTGTTGACAATCAGATGAAGATCTGAGAAAAGAATCAACTACCAAGTGGCTTATAATATGAAGAGCTATAGAAAATCTAGAGAATGTATCTGTAAACTTTCTTTGAGTAGATATTTCTTCATTTCTTAAATAAATAAATAAAACCTGGGGGTTATAATAAAATCATACTGAAAGAGAAAAGGGAAACATAATGTAAATTTAGTAAAACAGTGTATCTCTAAAGATAAGATACCATAGATAAAGTTTTAGAATAATAGTATGTAAACTCCCTAGGGTACAAAAAGATGTGGCACCTATTAAAGAAGGAGAAAAAAGAAAAAGGAGTAGGAGAAGAAAGATAAACAAGGAGGAGGAGCAGAAGAGGAGAAGAGATAAGAACATTATGATATAAAAAGGCAATTGGGTGGCTTTTAAGAGGAGTAGTGACTGCAGAGGAACATAGAGAGTTTCTTGAAACTGGTGATATTCTGAAATTGGGTCTTGAGGTGGGTTACAGGTGTATATAAAATGTGAAAACTCATCAGGATATATATTCTGGTACATACACTCTTCTGTACATATATGTAGTTCAACATAAAAATTAAAATAACTAATAAATCAGCAGAGAAAAAAAATAGGAAGATATGTCAAGAGAGTCCAATGTGGAAAGGAAGATTTCTACGAAAACAAAAATAACAAGAGCAGAAATAAAATCTTAAAATGAAACGTTGAATAGTAAAATCAACATCCAGAAATCTAACAAGTCATAAAAATTAATTTTTAGAGCTCTCTCAGAATGCAAAAGTAAATTAAAACTTTATAAACATTTTTAGAGGAAAGATGATAGAAATAATAGAAAATAAAGATGCAATCAGTAATTCTAATTTCTACTGGAGAGATTTGAAAATTGAAGCATAAAAAGAATAGTCCAGAGCTAAGAATACATTCTTTTTTAAGAAAACAGAGACAGGTTTGGTGGCTCACACTTGCAATTCCAATACTTGGGAAGCTGAGACAGGAGGATCACAGGTTCACGACCAGCCTCAGCTACTTAGTGAGGCCCTCCGCAACTTAGTGAGACCTTGTTTCAAAATAAACAATAAAAAGTATGTCTGGGGATATAGCTTGGAGGTATAATGCCCCAGGGTTTCATCTGCAGTACCACAAACAAACAAACAAAAAGAAAACAGCTTCAACTTTATTTTAATTGAATCTTATGAAAAGATAATTCATACACAACATGTCTAATAAAATGATAAATATAATAATATAATTTTAAATCATGCAAGCATTTCAGAGAAAAAAATGTAATCCCAAGAGAACAAGAATCTCTATTTTATTTCCTACCATGTCCCTGAAGACAAGATTAGAACCTGGCCAATACGAATCATTCAAGTATTTACTCAATAAATGGAGAAAAATATATTTAAAAGCTGTTTATCATTCAAAACAAGAAAAAGCTTCAAATTTCTCCTCACAAAATGAATGTAAAATAAAATAAGATTATATATAGCCACATCTGCAAGGGAATAGAAGAGCCCTTTGGCAAAGCATCTCTTAGGCAGTGAAACTGCTGTTCATAGATACAAGCATTAAGGATGCTTTCATATATAGACTGAGGTAGGAAATAGATCTCTTATCAACCCTTGAAGGAAACATTTCCTGAAGGTTTAGTAAATACTGAAAGATGAGCAAATAAGAATGCAAGGTTATGGTTCTACTAAAACAGACAGCACCAAGCACTCAAACATATAAAACACAGAGCTCAATCTAACTACATTTTAATATATTATGATAAAATATGAAAAGATTTCTTAAAATAAAAGGTAAATAATGTGAATGATGTGTATTCAATAGTTATCTAAGTCCTATTTCATTCTTGATTTGATGATTACAGAAATATAAAATAATGCCCCAAAGTGACATCTACCAGAATTATAAAAATAGAGCTTGCAAGTCATAAGAAGAAAATAAAAGTGTACAAAATATGCTCTATATGTAAGAAGAAAACAATAAAGAATATAAATTAAATAGCATTTGAAAAGTTGAGCAGATTGAGACTAAAATATCAAATTAAATGAACAATTATAAATAGGCTAAACCACTCCTATGATAGAACTTTTCACACTGAATAAAAAGTAAAATTAAACCAGCAAGAACAAAAGCCTCCCACAAAATAATACATACGAATTTAAGTAAGAAAAGCAAAAGAAGGAGAAAATATTTATCAACAAAATGTGCTCAGGGAGACTGAAAACACCACACAGCACCTTGCCCCCACTGCTGTATGAGCTGTATGCATGGCCCAGGATGCAGGAGTGATCCCACCAGTGTGCAACCTTTGCCTAAAGTACCAGAGTGACCCCACCCAGGTAACTCATATGAACGGATACCTGTGTGCTGTGCTCAAAGGCGTCCTGCCTCTGCACAAGCTGATACATACTGGCTTTGGGCTACTGGAGTGGCCCAGTTTATGTGTATCCTGGAGGGTGTCTGGGGTTGGGGAGGGAAAATTGATAAAGGAAACACTTCCACTGATGTTATGTTTGCATGTGAAATTACTAATGTCAATCTCAATATCATGTATCAGGAAGGAGAGGGAGTGGGGAGGGAGCCAGAGGTAAGCTGACCAAGTGTTTTGTGCATAAGTCTCTACCATTCTGAGCTATATTATGCGAGACTATGATGCACCAATAAAAGTATATATAAAAATAAACACATTTTTAAAAATAAAATAAAATGAACACCGTGCTACTTCCTGCTGATGCATATGCTGTACCACATATGCTAAAATGGTCCCACCTTCATGTAGCCCTTGGAAACTGACAGACACACTCCTACCACCACATGTGCAAATCGACCAACACTCACTACTACGTACACCACACTCACCTGGGCTGCTCCTGTTCCCCTCACACACACACATGGCCCTTGGAGACAGACAATCTCTCCACCTCTGCTGCTACACATACCTCACCCAAAGCTCCAACCAGAGTTAAAGAAGCTAAACAGAGACTACACTACAGAACCGATTAGAGCCAAAATCAGCATAGTACACCAGATGACACCCAGAGGCACATCTTCAGAGGAAAGTCTTTTCTCTAAAAGCTACCTTATAAAATGAGTATAGACAACAGATATGCCAGATGAACAAACACAAATATGGGAACACAGATATGAAAAATCTGTATGTTGATTTTACTATCCAATGTTTCATTCTAAGGTTTTATTTCTGCTCTTGTGATTTGTGTTTACTTACAAATCTTCATTTCTACATTTGACTCTCTTTACATATCTTCCTATTGTTTTCTTCTCTGATGATTCATTGGTTATTTTAATTTTTATGTTGAACTAGAAATATGTACAGAAGAGTGGATGTATTGGAATATATATCCTGATGAGCTTTCACATTTTATATACACCTGTAACCAACCTCAAGACCCAGACATGCTGCCTTCAAAGGAACACAATAACTCTAGCAACAGACTCCAACAGAATAAAGTTATGAAAAGCCCAAAAAAGCATTCAAAAGAATGATTCCAAGGAAACTGAAGATATACAAGAATATATAGATAGACAAATCAATTAAATTAGGAAAACATGATATCAATGTGAAATTCACCAAAGAGATAGATACTTTAAAAGATCAAAAGAAATAATAATAAAAAGAAAGAAACAATAACTTGGAGTCAAAGAATTTAATAATCAAATAAAACCACAGTTGAGAGCTGATTCTCAGCAATATACTAGATGGAACAGAAGAAAGAATTTCTGAACTTGAATACAGGTCTTTTGAATCAACCCAGGTTTCTTTTTATTTTAAAGTAGACGATAAAAAAATAAATCCTCAGACATATGGGAAGAAGTCAAATGATCCCTCTCTACAGGTGACATAATTCACTATATAGAAAACCTAAAGAACCAATTAAAAGATTGTTTGAATGAATATATAAATTCAGTAAAATTTCAAGATACAAAACCAACATAGAAAATTTAGTAGTATTTTGATACAAACAAACTTCCTTAGGGGAAAATATCATAAAAGCAACCCTCCTCACAGTAACTACAAAAGTTTAATTTAATTTATTAAAAATAAATTTAACCAAGGAAGTGTATTACCTACTAACATTGCTGAAAGAAACTGAAGAAGAAAAAATGGAAAATCACTCATGTTCATGGCTTGGAAGAATTAATATTCTTAAAATGTTATATAAGCCAAAGCAATTTACAGTTTAAATATAATCTCTATCAAAATGCAATGGCATTTTTCACGATAAAAATCCTAAGATTTATATAGAAGCACAAAAGACCTCAAATAATCTTAGAGCAAAAAGAACAAAACTGGAAGCATCACAATACCTCATCTCAAGACATACAATAAGGCAATAGTAACAATACAGTATGTCACTGGCATAAAAATATCACATAGACAACTGGAACCGGGTCTAGAGCCCAGAAATAAATCTATGCATCTATAGCCAACTGATACTAAAGAAAGCACCAATAATATATATTATAGAAACTGTAGCCTCTTCAATAATGGTGCTAGGAAAATTATAAATGTATGTATATAGATTCATAAAGAATTAAATACCTAAATGTAAGATCTGAAACTACAAGCAGAAAATATAGAGTAAATACATTGAGACAATGTATCAGTACAGGCAATGATTTTTTGGATAAAATCCCAAAGCACAGGCTACAAAAGTAAAATAGACATACAGGGCTATAGCAAACTAAAAAAAGCTTTCTTACAGCAAAGGAAATAATCAACACAGTACAAAGGTAGCCTACAGAATGGGAAAAATATTTACAAACTATTCATCTAACAAGGGATTAATATCCAGAATATATAAGGAATTAAAAACTCAACAAAAAATAGTGTAATTAGAAATGGGCAAATAATCTGAATAGACATTTCTCAAATTAAGATATACAAATGACCAACAAAGTGTATGAAAAAACACTAAAAAACACTATCAGGAAAATATAAATAAAGAAAACACATTAAAATATCATCTCAACCTAGTCAGAATGGTTATATTATCAAAACAGGAAAAAAAAGAAAAGAAAAAAATTGCAAATGCCAGTGAAGATACAGAGAAAAGGGAACACTTATACACTGCTGGTAGAAATGTGAATTAGTAGAATCATTATGGAGAATAGTATGTAGGTTCATCAAAACCTAACAACAAAAATTCCAGCTGATCCAGTTATCCTGTTGTGGGTGTATGTCCAAAGGAAATGAAATCAGCATAGCAAAAAGATACCTGCGCACCCATGTCCATTACAGCATTATTCACGAAATCAACTGAGCTGTTTATTGACAGAAGAATAGTTAAAGAAAAAAAATGTGATCACACACATATATACATAATGGAAATTTATTTAGTCACAAAAGAATATGAAATCCTATCATTTGCAGAAAAGTGAATGGAACTGGAGGACATTGTGTTAAATGAATAAGCGAAGTACAGACAGATAAATACTGCATGTTTTCTGTAATATGTGGAAGTTAAAAATATTGATCTTGAAGTAGAACAGCATAGAATAGTAGAGGCTAGGAAAAGTAGGGGGAAGGGAATAGATAGAACAGGAGGAGGTTGGGTATCAGGTGCCAGAATCTACCTCTGTTAAATAAGAACAGTTCTAGTGTTCTACAACACAGTAGGCTTATTACAGTTTCCAAAAACCTATTATATACTTGATAAAGTACTAAAAGAGTAGCTTGAATTTTTCAAAGACAAAAATGAT
Organism: Graphiurus murinus; assembly: GCA_004027655.1. NCBI lineage: Eukaryota > Metazoa > Chordata > Mammalia > Rodentia > Gliridae > Graphiurus > Graphiurus murinus. The sequence continues at coordinate 90,801 of PVLC010001629.1, forward strand.
AAGGAGATGGAAATGCTAATTTCTTGATGTGATCATTATACATTTTGTATACATGTATTGAAATATCACACAGTACCCCAGAAATAATTAAATTACTGTGTGTTAATAATAAAAAACAAAATCAAGAGTAACCATAACTTTTAGAATATGTAAATAAAGAAATATTTGTAAATATGTAGAATATTCTATATGTAGAATTGGTACTGGGGATAAGGATTAATTCCCAGTACCAATAAATAAATAAATAAATAGATAGGTAAATAAATAAAAATAGTAACAATAAATATTTATAAAGCAATTAAAATAGCAACATGTTTAAAACAAACCATTATACAAAACATCAAATTGAAAATAAGGTGAAATAAATTTTAGCTAAGTTGACACACTACAAATGGACCTCGGGCCTATGAAAAATTAATGGTTCTTTATGACCTAGTTCTTTGTGTGTGTGTGTGTGTGTGTGTGTGTGTGTGTGTGTGTGTAGTACCTATTTTATTTTTTTGTTTTCGAAACGGAATCTAAGTTTCTGAGAATCTCGTGAAGTTGCTGATCCTGGAGCCTGTGATCCTCCTGTCTCAGCCTCCCAGGTATTGTGATTACATATATGTACCACCATGCCTGACTCATGATCTTGTTCTTAAAGCAAACTGTTTCAACATGTTGCTATCCGTTCCACACTGGGCTTTGATATTCCTGACTTAGAACCTTCTTCAGTGCACAGGAACTTGAAGCAAGGCTGAATTTGCTCATTTGGTCACTGAGCATGTTGCATGCATTGTCTACTGCCCACTCCTCTGCCACTTTCCTCAGACAAGTGTCTACCTGCACGTTCTGCCATGCTAACTTGTGTGCAGAGTCTCTAGTGTCTCAAGCCTGTGTCTGCTTGTGTTAAATCAAGATACAAAAGACTGGAGTAATAGATGTCTCAAAAGCAGATTTTTTGAGATGGGAAGAGACAGTAGAAGAGTACAAGGAAAGTGCAATGGTCTCAGAAAGAGTATGATTAGCCAAAAGATAGTAGTACTGCCAAAACTAATTACAACAGAATATTTACTTCACCATGGATAAGACATGACCTTTACTCTCAAAGAATGTCTAGAAAGGAAGTCATCCTTAGCACTTAAAGTTAACCTTGCGGCTTAAAGTTTATAGAGTATTCTCTTTTTGTTGTTGTTCTTTCATTTCTTTAGGAATTTCCAGTAGAAAAAAACAGTTAAAGATCTCAAAGAGTATTTGTTATCATTATTTAATTTTTTTTCTTTTGTGGTACTGGAGATGGAACCCAGGGGCATTCTACCTCCAAGCTACACCCCCAACCCTATTTTTTATTCTTTATTTTGAAACAGGGTCTTCCTAAGTTGCGGAGAACCTAAGTAGCTGGGCTGGCCACAAACCCGGATCCTTGGGTCTCAGCTTCATAAGTATTGGGATTACAAGCGTGCACCACCACAGCTGGCTTATTTAATATTTTATCACAACATTATCCTCAACAAAGTGAAAAATATTATGAAACACATTGCCAGTGAATTAATTGAAAATAAGAACAATACCTAAGATGGGAGAGTTATATTAAAATATAACTTCATTTCTTTAACACTTAAGCTTAGTTATTTCTCATCAGAATTTGTACATTATGCGTACAATCAAATCATAGTATTTTATTGATCATATTTTATTCTTTCTCCAGTCTGTGCCTCTTTTCATAAAGCTTCTAATAGCAGATATAAAATGTAATAAATTTATTAATATGGTATTTACTTCCAAAATGGCAGGAGAAATTATATAGCATTCTTTATATCTTTACTTCTTTCAAGTAATAAATTTTGTTTCTGGGAACTATAAAGCATTTTTATATGCATGATCTCACCTTTCATACTACTCCCATCAGTTTCAACAGATATGGTTGTTTAAAAGGGCTGGGGCTTGAATCCCTCTAATCTCTGGGTAGCAGGAGACTGTCTTCCATGGTAGCTGGAAGGACTTAGGGCCCTTGAGGACAGATGGGAAAGTATTGAGACCAGGCAGCAGAAGAATAGGCAGCCAGCCAAGACCCTCACAGGACTAAACCACACTCCCTACCCTATACACTCCTCTCTTTGCCCAGACCCTACCTTTGGGGAGGGCGCTCATCCCACCCATCTACCCAAGGATCTGGGTTGGTTAGGGTTAAATTTTCTGTTACCAGCAGAAGAGTTCTTTTCAGTTAATTGGCTTTTTCCTTGGACACTCTGAGGCTCCATAGTTTCTTATGAGCCCTTGAGAGGCACAAAAGAAACACAGACGTCAACAATTACATGTCTTTGAAGCTTCAGTGTCCTCATGTGCAAGACAGGATAAGCCACAGACCCTGACTTCCCCATAGGATTATGGAATACTGGGGGGGAAAAAAGCACTTCAGGAAGTGGATTCTTAGGAATTGTCTCAGTGGTAGAGCACTTGCCTAGAATGTACAAAGGCCCTGGGTCCCATCCCCAGCACTGCAGAAAGAAAAATAAAGCACATTAGAAAGTGTTTGTCACAGAATTAGAAAGGAAAGAAAACGAAAAATGTAGACTACTGTAGAGGAAGATGCTGAGGAATTAATTGTAATATAATTATATATTATAATTGTAATATAAATATATATACACAATGGCCCATGATGGTAAGAATAGTGGTATTGTTATTCTTTTCTTCTACATCATTCTAACTTCTAAATAAAAATAACCTCCCCCTACCACTACATATCACTTAGAGAACTACTGCTAAGCCCTCATCTTAGAGATCAGTAAGCTAAGGTTCAGAAATGAGAGGGATGGGTTTAATAATGAAGCAGAGGCCAGGCTAGAACCCAGACATTGCAAGGCCATGCTGAACTTTGCTTTTTAATGAAATAAGGAAGCTTAACAGGCCTGGTGGCCCAGTCCTGTAATCACACTGCTTGGGCAGCTAAGACAGGAGGATTGCAGGTTCTAGGCAAGCCTTGGCAACTTACAATTCCTTCAGCAACTTAGTGAGACACACACATCCTGGGATATAGCTTGGAAATAGAATGCCAAAGAGTTCAATTCCCAGCTCAAAAAAAAAAAAAAGTTAGAGGGAAGCACATGCATGGCTTGTCCCATCTATGATCATTCAGATGGAATCTGTCTGTCCTCTTCCCTGGATGCAGCCTGGCCCAAACCACTTGACATCAGGACCCTCCTATGGGCCTCCCCTCCTCCCAAACAACTCCTCTGAGTCACAAGTAAAGATTTCTGCCCAAGACCAGGCTAAGAGCCAAGTTCACACCACTGACAGGAGACAGAGCCATCTGATTTCCACTCCCACCTCCTCTTGGAGCCTCCCTCCCTGCCAGCTCTCTCTCCTCCCTGTCTGTGCTCATGCTGTGCTCTCCACTCCACCTGCCTCCTCCTAGGCCCTCATCCTCCCCACCTTGACAGCTCAGGGCACCTCTTCATTTACCTACCTATCTTCCTTATCCACGCCACAGGGTCCAAGCCACGGGGCCACCGGTCAGGCAGATGTGGAGCTCAGGTCAGTGTCCCCAGCCTGCAGTCTTGTGGGATGGATGCTGGTCACTGCCTGCCATGAGTTTGGAGATTGACACTAGGTGGGCCTGAAATGCCTACTAAAGGGAGGTTGTAGGGATCCCAACTTAAAGAGCTTACACAGAGAACTGACAGTTTCAGTGGCCAACATTGCTGGAGCTTGGAGGCCATTGCTGCACCCAGCTCTCTCCCTCTAAGGGGAAAGCCTGCTGGAGGAACTTGAGGTTGAGAATCCAGGGGGCAGGTAAGGCCATGCCAGGGCCTTTGTTACATGGCCAGCTGTGCCAAGTTCCTAAGGAACCAGAAACAAGCTCCCTGATGGGTTTCTCAGATCACACATTCACTGCCTAAGATAAAAACACTTGGGCCTGGGAACCGGAACTTGTCCTGGGAAACAATCCCCCTGGCTACCCTCCAGCCCTGCAGGCTGCTATCTCTTGCCACACATCCTCCACTCTAACCTCAGGGGCATCTGGCTCCCTGCTCAGCACTCTGTGGAAAGGTAGGCGAGCTGCAGGCCCAAACATGGGTCAGGCCTCTCAGAGGGACTGCCCAGTGCCAGTGCCCTAACATGGATAAAATGTCACCATGGAAAGACTTATCTGAATACATGATGCAGTGGAGGAACTGAGCAGTGGTCAGTTGTTTGTAAGCCACTCTGGGGACCACACTCCACAGCTTCCCTGACCCCAATAGTCTACTTGCCTGTTTCACCTACTTGGTTTTGATTCTCAGCTGTCTGGTGTCATTGTGCAACTTTCCTTCTGAAGAATCCAGGGCGCCTCTGGCTTCCTTTCTCTTTATTATGGAACTCAGAGCCTGTCTTTGGGGCTGTAACACCAGTGCATGTCCTCAGGAAGAAGGTCCTAGAAATGTAGTTCAGTGGAAAAGTATCCCAGGCTTCAATCCCCAGTACCTCAAAATAATAATAATAAAAATAGACAAATACTTTGCCCTGCGACAATAGGAAAGATGCCTAGAGGACATCTCAGAAACTGACCAGACCCCACACATTTGGTGAACACTTCAAAGTGTAAAAGTGTAGACTGATTTGACTTTGTTCCAAGATGAGAGTGTTGGTATACACTGCCTGCACAGGGGCACCTAGGAAATTGTCTTCCCCGGTTCAGCCATCCAGGCAGTCAGTTCTCAGTGGCTGCTGCAGCTATTGCTCCCACTGGCAGCAGACCTTGGTACCATCCAAAGGGTGTTAGTATTGTAGATATGCAGCATGCAACAGGTACAGGGTCAAAGAGGCTTCCACTGAAGTCTCAAAGGGAAGCTTGGGAGGCCAGGCAGTGTGTGGCAGGGTTGGAGTCCCTGAGCAAAGCCCCTAAGAGGGTGATGTGTGAATCTGTGAGAGTGAAGCAGAAACTGTGCCAGAGATCCCAGGATGTTAGAGATGACAGGCACATGGAACATCTGCTGAGGAAAACTGCACACATTAGCAGAGCTAGGCCAAGAGAGTGGCCTTGTAAGTAAGCATAGAGGGGAGGCTACTCTAGTCCTTAGCACCTCACATGATGCTATGATGCTGATGTGTGAACCAGATACTGAACATGGAGCAACAAGATATAATGTTTGCCCTCCTGGGTTCTAGTCTTGCTGTAATGCAATTTCTCCATGCTATTTTTCTATTCCTTCCTCTTGTAATGGGAATATGTTCCCTATACCATTGCATCTTCAAGGATGTAATGTGTTTTTTAATTTTTACAAGGGCTCATAGCAAAGAGTTTGCCTTGATTCTGAGGAAATTTTAACTGGCACTTTGAACAATGTTGGGAACTCTTGGTGATAGACTGAAAGAGTGTGTCATGGACATCAGTCTTTGGTGGCCAGAGTGGAATGTTACAATACACATTAAATGTCTCACAGAAGCTCATGTGTTGAAGGCTTGGGCCCTGGTGCAGTTGTGTTCAGAGGTGATGCTATTGGGAGGGACTAAAGGTTCTTGATTTTATAAATAGAATATGAAGATTTATAATGCATCCATGACTTTAAGAGCTATTGGTGGTACAAACTTCAGGAAATGGGGCCTAATGGGTAGAAGAAGATCTTTGGGGATTTACCTTAAGTGCACAGCTTTTCATTTTGTCCCTGATTACCTTCCTTACTCTCCTCCACAGACACATTTCCTGGCCTCCATGAGTTTTGTCCACCATGTGATCCCTGTCATAATGTTCTGCCCTGCCAGAGGTCCAAAGTGATAAAGATAAGCAATGATATTAATCTCTGAAAGTAAGAGGCAAATAAATCTTTTCCCTTTTTCTTTCTCCCTTTTTTGCCATACTAGAGATTGAACCCAGAGAAAATGAAAAGGCCTGGGGGAATAGTTCAATGGTAAAGCACTTGCCTAGCATGCAAAAGGTGCTAAGTCTAATCACCAGCACCAACAAAGATAGAAAAAAAAAAAAGAAAAACAGAACGATGGGCAGAAATGGATATACAGAGACAGAGAGGGAGGAGGAGAGGGAAAAGAATGCAACTGGCCCCAAGGTCATGGGGACTTGCGTGAAGAGGGCAGAGGATGGCTGGTTGTGTGCATGGTGAGGAACACTGTGGTAGGGCCTGGGTGAGTGACGTACCACATCCCCAGCGCCTGGACTAGGAGGAGGGGGATTCATCAAGGAGCTACACAAAGCCCAACCACAGACAAACATGATATAACTTTGGTTCTCTTTTAGGGGTATGCCTAATTATCCAAATTATTATAGGACTTTTTCCAGCTACATACTACACATCAGATACACTACCCAAGTTCTCATCTACTTGCCTATATCTCTCAGGACCTAATCCCTAGCTGATTCACCCTAAATCCACATGCAAATGGAGCCTCTATATTTTTTGTCTATTCCTTCACATAGGATTAGACCTCTACTATGGCTCATATACCTTTTCTAAAACCTGAAGCATTGGAATTCTTTTACTATTTTCAGTTAGAGCTACAGCATTATTAGGCTATGTTCTCCCATGAAGACAGATATTTTATGATGAACTACTCTCATGATTAATTTCCTATCTGTCATTGCCTACAGTAGCACTAACCTAGTAGAAAGAAGGTGACAAGGGCTGTCAATAGATAAACCTATCTTAACATTATTCTTCAATTTCTATTTTATCTAACATTTATTACCAGAAACCTTGCAATAGTCTTATTCCATCATGAAATAGGATCAAACAACCCATCGGGAATAACCTTTAGATCAGATAAAATTCCATTCCACCCTCACTATATAATCAAGGATATTCTAGGCCTACTGTTTCTTATTTTGTTCCTCCTAACTTTAGCCTTATTCTTCCAAGAACTACCTGCAGAACCACACAATTACACATTTGCAATTCACTGAAATACCCACCCACACATTACACCTGAGTGATACTTTCTACTTGTCTACACAATCTTAAAACCTATCTCAAATAAATTAGGTGGAGTATTAACCTTAGTATTCTCAATCATAATTCTAGCCCTGTTCACCTTACTACAACTATCTAAACAATGCAATGTGATGTCTTTACCAATAAGTCAGTGTCTCTTTTGTATTCTGGTGGCTGACCTTATCTCACGTCAATTGCAGGCCAACCAGCAGAATATCCTTGTCATTACAATCATCTACTTCCTCATTATGATATTTTATACCATTAACAAGCCTACTAGAAAACCAGTACTACTAGTACTAGTGTAACTAGTACTTAGGTCTGGTAAACCAAAAGTGAAAAAATATTTCTGCAAGGAAGACTGCAAGGAAGAATTCCCCATCTTCATCATTGGCTCCCTAGGGCAAAATTTTACTTAAACTTCAAAAGCCTTTGGTAAAGAAAATATAAACTATGAAAGTATGGTTGTTAAAATCTTA
>PVLC010001629.1:98284-137008 GCA_004027655.1 Graphiurus murinus
AAAAAAAAAAAAAACCAAAAAAAAAAAAAAAAATCTTATAGCAGAGAAAACTGAGGCTCATAATGACTGAGTGACATATTCTGATCAGTGCAGGATCAGAAATTGGACTTCACCCTTCTAAATACAAATGAAGTTTCCTTTTTATGTTTTCATTTTGCATCTGAATAGATACTTCAGGTATATTGCTGGCCTTTTTTGTTGCTCCTTGGCTTTCAGACTTGGGAATGAACACTGGGAGGGGATTCAGGGGCACTGCTGAAGATGATTGCTGGGCCAACAATAGGTCATAGACTCCTTTTTATAACAGCTCAAGGCAATGACAGACACTTTATCATGAAATAATTCCTTCAGTGTCTTAGAATAAAGGCCCTTGTCCTGAGCTTTGGGGACCATAAGGATCCCACATAGATTCAGCCCAATTTAGAATCAATCTGTGACCTCTGGAGAAGAACCAGTAGTTACGACCTTCCTCTCGGCTTCAGTTGAGCAGACTAGATCTGTCTCATCTGTCTACTAGCCTGACAATTGTATGAAATCACAGTTCTATTTCTGTCTCAATTCCCTGTGCTACTGTGTCTGCAGGAACTTGAGAATGAAAAGACTGATGTTCAACCAGGTACAGTGGTGCAATGCCTGTAATCCCAGTACTTGGGAGGCTAAAACAGGAAGATTGCAGGTTCACAGCCAGCCTCAGCAATTTAGGGAGACACTTAATAGCTGAGACTCTATTTAAAAATTAAAAATAAAAAGGGCTAGGGGTTTACTCCAGAGGTAAAACATCCCTGAGTTCAAACCCCAGTACCAATAAATAAGTACATGAATACCCATTTGGATGATGAGTAATTTCTAACTTGCACAAATTAGAAATATTATTAAAATTTTTAAATAATTATATGCTTTGGTGATTGAGTCCTCTAGTAAGTCTTCAGTGTTGAAGAATGTGGAAATGCCACATCTCTTGGAGAGTTGATACACAATTAAGATCAGTCATTTCTCTTAAGCACTGACTCATTTGTAAATATCACCAAAAGTAAAAACTGTTATTTAGAAGTTTAAAGTTCTGGATGGGGAAGAAAGGCTTGGAAGAAATGAAGTTCAGACAGGTTTTTGAACCCAAACCAATGATCACACACATAAAGCACCTAGGAGGATAACTAACTGGCTTTAATATTTCTTTTCTTTTCAGGTTCTTAACCTGAATATATATATATATATATATATATATATATATATATATATATATATATATATATATATATATTTTTTTTTTTTTTTTTTTTTTTTTTTTTTTTTTTTTTTTTTTTTTTTTTTTTTTTTTTTTTTTTTTTTTTTTTTTTTTCTTTCGGTACTGGGGATTGAACTCGGGGGCATTCTACCTCTGAGCTATACCCCCAGCCCTATTTTTCATTCTTTACTTTGAAACTGAGTCTCACTAAGTTGTGGAGTGCCTCACTAGGTAGTTGAGGCTGGCCGCGAACCCGGATCCTCTGGTCTCAGCCTCCCGAATGCTGGGATTACAAGCATGCGCCACGACGCCCGGCTAACCTGAATATATCTTAAGTAAAAGAGGTTTTTTCAATTGTTTTCTTTCTCTAGAGTTCTTTAAAAGAATTAAGTGGTTCAGCTTTTATTTACAGGGCCAAGGAGCTTTGAAAAGAGAGAAAGTATCAATAACTTTTTGTTTTTATTTCTAAGCTTAAAAAATGCCTAATTAATACACTTTTTAGATCAAGAACCCAAAAGCAACTCATATTAGCTAATAAATATACTAAAAAATATTTATTCTTTAAACTACTGCGCTAATTGAACAAAAAATAGAAATTTTGATTACTGAAAATGATTTTTTTCTTCCCATATATTCAAAGTAAATGTACACACATTTTGGTATAGAAATATAGTCTAGAGAAGAAAGATGGACAGATAAGAACAATCCTGCTGTTATATTAAAGGAGATTTTAAGTGAATTGTGGGAAGTAGTTATTTAGTACTCTGTTATAGTTTGGGTTTAGAATGGCTCCCTGGACTTCATGAGGACAAAGTAACTATGTTGGCAATGGGACTTGGTTGCTGAGGAGGGGTGTATGGGGTTGCAGCCTTGGGGATTATATATGATCTCCCCTCCCCTTGCTCTCTCTTGCTTCCAGGTTCCATGATCTGAGAACAGAGCCCTTGCTCTCTCTTTGCTCCTTGTGCTATGCCCTGAGCTCCACAGACTTTACCTGGTCTAACATGGGCTGAACCCCTGAAATCTCCAGAACTGTAAGCAAATAAATCTTCCTTCCTCCAAGTTATGGTGGTCAGGTATTTGGGTTTGCAGCAGTGAAAATACTGACGGAAACAGTATTCCCTTTGATAATTATATATTTGACAAGTATATGGAGTCAAAATAATTTTGTTAATACTATTTTACCTCTATTCTCTAAGATAAGGCTTCAACTTAGGTGAGAACGGCCCTGCTCTGAACCCCACACTTCAGGGATCCCTGTAATGTACAACAGAAACATACTAACCTGTACTAGGTGAGTAAAGATCTGCTTCTGCAATTAACACAACTAAGGACCAAGAAAAATACTTCTGATACTCTTACCTCACAAAAAAATTCAGAGTCTAAATTCTTCGGATATTTGCTGTGCTGGGGAGATGGGACAGATACTGCTTTGGGAACCAGAGAGAGTTACACTAGGTAAAAGGTGAAATTCGTCCTTCCTCTCAGTGAAACAATAAAATGTAGCATAATGAAGAATAATTCCCAAGTAGTACTCAATGTCCATTTTTCAGTTTTTCATTGTGTTCTAAATCATGTTTCTGGAATTATAGACAGATCACCATGGTATTTGCAAAAAGTGCACAGAGTGGTTGAAAAACATTATACAATATTAAACAATTTGTTTTATTTTAAATTTATACAAATGTGAACATATGAATGAGGAAACTGATTTTTTACATTAGAAAGCATTTGCAAATAATTTCTTTACAATAACATTTCAGAAGATTAAATTTTAAAATTGACTAGGTATTAAAATTCAAGTGTTAATTATTTGATGTGAAATTCTAATATATAGTATGGATAATTTATAATTTGACTTTAATTTTCTGGTGATTGAAGTTTTTTTTGAAAAATCAAAAAATTGTCAATATCTTACATTTGTTTTAATTTACCTTCAGAAGAATATATATTCACATTCAATAGACTTTGAATGCTTTGAATGAAACTATATTATTATATGCTAATCCTTCAGGTCAATATAAATATATGCAAGTGATCATTATTGAAATAGAAAATACCTTGAAGCTGAGAAAAGAAAAAAAAAAAAACTGTAAAGAAAACTGTTAAAACCCCAAAGAAATGGTCTGTCTTACTTTTTTTTTGCAGTATTGGGGATTGAACCCAGGGACACTCCACTTCTGATCTACATCCTCAGCCCTATTCTTTAGTCTTTATTTTGAAACAAGGTCTCACTAAGTTGTGGAGGGCCTCACTAAGTAGCTGAGGCTGGCCGCAAACCCGGATTCTCCCGTCTCAGTCTCCCAAGTACTGGCATTACAAGCGTGAACCACCATGCCTGGCTGTCTTACTTTTTAAAAACTGAAAGAAAAATGTAAAATTAAGAGGTTTCCAGTAAGCATAAACTATATAGCATTTTAAAGAAGAATATTTTTAAATTTTCATTTTTAATTTAAAAATTATTAATCAAAACTATGACAGTGAGCAAGAACTTTTTTCTCATCAAATACAAAACCTGAATAATTCTAGTGATTTCTTTACCAAGTGAAAATTTAATAATCTGATCAAAACAGTGCAATTATTCTATCAAATTCCCAACTCGAGAGGAATGCATGCAACTCTAGCTTGTTCATTAGAACAAACTGCAGTCTTGAAATAAAAAAAAATTGGTTTGAAAAAACTTGTGAGGTTTACAGATTATTCACAAATTATTCTAGAAAATTATAATCACATCCTTTGACAATGTGAATATTTTCTAGAAAAAGTTTGATTAGAATTTCTTATTAGATTTTCCACTGGATAAGCACCACAGAAAATTCCATTTGCTCAATTCCTTCCAACAGAATAAAAGAGACTATAAAAACTGTCCTAAATTCAAGACAATGCATTTTGCTATTATATGTTTCACAATCAACCTTTTTAGATTAGTTTTGATCAATGTAATATTTGTGACTGAAAACATTTAGGTTGTTGATCTCTCTCTCTGTCTTTCACACACACATGCACACACAAGCATACACATATAAACACACACACACACACACACACGAACCATAAAACACAAAATATCATTTGCACTTATGACAGTATAAGTGATTATTAGAAAGGAGACATTTAAATAACAAAGAATAGTTTTAAATAAAGACAAGTAGATGCTGATATAGAACACTGGAATGATGTTTTTTGGCACATTATTTTAGTGCACATTATTCTATGGCCCTATTTATATAATATTACATAAAACAGTGTAGCATTCTAGATTTTTGTAGAAGACCTTTCAAAGAGTAATACTATAATGACAAAAAAAACGATGTAATAAATGAGTCACTACTTAGAATGTACTTAAAAAATATTCTATACCAACAATTGCCAATGCTTGTTTATGGAATTGTCTTGATTTTTGTTTTCTTCCCTAAGTATGCACCTTTAAGATGCAACATTCAATAAGGAATAGGAAGCATTATTCACAGTTTAATTATATAAGTGTACTATTTACAGTTCTTATAAAATGCATTTTATGGAGTAGAAATTAGCATATAGAACTGTATAGTATATTTATCAAACCTGGGAGAAATTTGGAATATTTCAGTTCTCTATTTAAAATGATATCAACTTACAAAAAAGATGTAAAAATAACTTTTAAGTATATGGATGGATGTTCAATCTCACTCAAAATATGAAACACAAGAAATGCAAGTCAAAACAATATCAGTATGCTATCTCTCACCTATCAGATTGGCTAAAATTTAAAAGAATAACAAAAATCTACTGCAAAGTTGTAGGGGCACAGGAACTCTCACATATTGCTAGCTGGAAAGAAAATTAGTCCAAAGTTTATGGGATGAGATTTAGTAATATCTAAAGTAACTAGATATGTATTCACATTTTGACTCTGGGATCTACTTCCTGAGAAATTCTTCTGAAAATATACCTTCAATAATATGAAGACCTATATACACAAAATCATTCATTGTCATTGACTAATACTGAAAATAACTACATGCCCATCCATAAGATAGTGGTTGAATGAACAATGAAATATCCACACAATGGGCATTCTTTTATTAAAAAAAGAATGAGAACAGTATTTATCAGTTGGTGTGGAATGAGTTTCAAGATATCATTAGAAACAGTGCTATTATTTAGGTAATAGTAATGTTTGTGATAGATTTAAGCTTTTTAAAAGATGTATAATTTTTATTACTTTTCTCATTCTTAGTAAATGTTCATTTTTAAAAACTAAATTTTATCATTGCATTTTATTTTTGATAAACAGTTTCCTTGGCTTGTGTAAAGTTTTGAGTTCACAAAATGTGCAATTTCTTCAGAATTGTGGACTACAGTACATGAATAAAGCAGGTACTGACCTTCATATTACTTTTGATAGGCTTCCTACCAAAACTAGTTTAAAGCATATTTCTGAATCAACAGTTCCACAACCTAACTCAGTATCAGAATTAGCTGTGGAGCTTTAAGAAAATAGAGATTCTGGAGTCCTGGGTCCTGCTCAAGAATCTATATTGTCCAAAAGCTCTGGAGTACATCAGAGCATCATCCAGGTTGGGGAACCTCTCCTAAGAGAATGTTGCTCTGCATTTTTTGTTTAAAAGTTCATGGTTATTATCAGTAATTTAATTGGAGCTTAATTATTTGGTCAAGAGTGTTTTATCCTGAAATTTGGGGGAACTTCAAAGACAAACAAAGCAATAGGGAAGGATTCTGCATGCCTCATGCACAGTTTAGTGGGATGACATCTGAATTTGGAGCCTATCTGCAGGAATTGATTTCTTACTCTCATCTATCCATGGTCTGTGACTCAGCAAGACTGTTAATGCCAACATATCATTTCTCTTCTGTAAAATGTGTAGAGCTTTCCTTTTCAGTAAGTCACAAGGATCAATGAAGATGAACCATGTAAAATGTTCTTATAAACCAGTAGGTGTTAAAGTTCTAAACATGATTCCATTGTATATTTAATGTTTAGATTTATTATTTATTTATTTATTTATTTATTTTTGTACTGGGGATTGAACTCAGATGTGTTCTTCCACTGAACTACACTGCCCAGCCCTTGTTATATTTTATTTTGAAACAGGGTCTCATTAAGTTGCTAAGGGCCTCCCCAAGTTTCTGAGGCTGGCCTTGAACTTGTGATTCATTTATTTTAAAGTGTTTCCATTTATTTTAAAGTCAAATTCTACATTTAGATGATATCACTTTAACACATTAACTTATATCTATTCATGCATCTTTCTATGTGTCTCTCCACCTATCTCACAGTCTTCTGTTAATTATAACAAAGCATAAACTCACATATTTGGAAATAAGCCCTTCTTAATGCCAATGTGAGCATCAAGCAATGCAAAGAAGACTTAAATGGAGTCACATGCAGAAATTCAAGGTACTTTGAAAATAACTCTCTTGAGAACAGGAGGTCCACATTCCTTTAAAAGGCAGATGAATCATTATGTTCCATATGATCTAATATAAACATTTACATCTGTTAAACATATATCTGTCAAAAAATCTGGCACAGCTCACAATTATATTATTATATAATTGTTTTATTTTCTGGTACATATTGTGTGCAATTATTTCAGAAAACATACCAACTAAAATCATATTTATCTTAGATAAATACATCCTGCATATTTTAAATAAAGTGATTGAAGTCACCACAATAATTTAAAAACTACATATGCTTGAGAAAAATGCCAAGGGGGGGGAAATAATCTTGATTTAGATGATGTTTTCTGAGTTGGAACATAATTCTGCATTGCTAGGGATATTCACACCTCTTCTAGCAATTTTTTATCTACTTCTGTAGTCTCTAAATGCTTACTGTATCAGAGGAATGCCACATGCATATATAGTTCTAATAGTTATGAAAAAGATTCACTTATAAGCAATCTTTAGACTAACATGATGAAGTACCAAACTCGATTTTATTTTAAATATCTTCAAGTTAAATCATGACTACTATCATCTAGCCAGACTTTCTATTCAGGTTCTTTGGACACATGTCTTTCATGCTTTTCTGATTGAGGACAGCCACATGTCCTGATATCTACATGCAAGCGCACAGACCTAAACACACACACACGCACAGAAACAACATTTTGAAGTAATATTTCTAATTATTACAAATTTTACCTATTCTATATCTTTATACTTTTAATTGATTACTCAATTAAGTTAATTTGATGTTCTAGAAATGTTTAGTTAAAAGAAAAACTCTGCTTTATCAATTATTATGAAAATCACCTGGTGTGTTCTCATCAGCAGCACATAACCTCAAACTGGAATGACAGGAAGATTAGCCCAGTCTCTATTCAAGGATGCTATGCAAACTCACGGAGTGTTCCATTATTTTAAAAAATCAGTGCCATATTCTGAAGAATGGATGAAGAGGATGTGCTTTATCCATGCAATAGAATATTTTTCAGCCTAAAAAAGGAAAGGAATTATAATACATGCTACATTGTGAACCTTGAAGACATTATCCCAAGTAAACTAAGTTGGGCACAAAAAGGCAAATGGCACATCATTCCACTTATATGAAGGGCCTCGAGTAGTCAAATTCATAATCAGAAAATAGGATTGTGATTTCCAGGGCCTGCAAGGAACAGGAAATGGAGAGTTATTATTCAATATGTGCAGAATTTTGTCTTCACAAGATAACAACAGAGATGGATGATGGTGATGGTTGCACAACGATGTGAACTTACTTATTACCATGGAATAGTACAATTCACACAGTTGAGATTGTCATTTTATTTTATGTATATTTGATCACAGTTACAAAACAATTTTTTAAAGTCATCTGGGAAAACACGAGCCCCAGTGATGTGCTTCAGATTTACTGAATCAGGGATGGGAACCTTGGATGTGGAGTTTTTAAGAGCTCGCCAGGTAAGTCTAATGCAAGGTTGTTCAAAAACCACTGTTTTAGAATACAACTATGACCTTCTTTCTCAACATTCCAATTCTTTTGTCACTTCTCTGAGAGGAGCAAAGAGTATGACACAAGATCCCACAGAAGTCTAACCTTACCCGTGATGATAATTTAATATATAAATAAATAAATAAAAAGATTACAAATAAGAAAGAGAAATAAACTTTTCAAAAAGAGAAAAAATAATATTAAAACATTCAAAGTCTGATGCCAGTTACTTCTTTGTTATCATATTCAGAGTCTTCTCTCAATTTAAAAAAATCATCCTTCTTTTGCCTCTTATATGTAAGCCCTTTAGATGTATTACTTCATCCAACATCACAATATCCCAGTGAGGATTTACATTTTTGTTGTATTGATGAGAAAACTTAGACTCAAAGATAACAACTTTTTCCCATGTCACATAGCTCATATATGGTGCAAACTATGTCTGACTCCAGAACCTTTAGTCTTTTCAATGGTGCTCTGCTTCTCTGCATGAATTCATTCCACTCTTATACAGCACAGTGAGGTGGACCTCATTATTGTCATTTTAAAAATAAGAAAAGAACCTCCGGGAGCTGACTTTATGAAGGTCACACAGTAAGCCTTCCATGTTTTGATTCGATTTTCATCCATAAAATAGAGCTATTTCACCTCTGAGAATATATATTAAAGAAGCCAAATAAAATTGAATGTCATAAAAATAATGCAAGAAGGAGAAAAATCTTGATTAATAGAAGATGCCAGGCAGCTTTGGTTAATTGAAGGTTAACTAGAGGCTTTTTTTCTGCTTTAACCTTTAGTGCTGAAAATCCTTTCAAAATAATATTGAGACACATCCTGGTTTAAGTAAGTTTAGTGCAATGAACACAATTAAATCTTTCTTTGAGTTTTTTTTTTAACCTTTGTCTATCCCTGCAGATGTAGATTATATAGGAAATTAATTTGAATTGTTATGAAAGCCAGGAAAACACTTAAATATGGTTCTTTTTACCAAATTCCTAATAAGAGCTTATATTATTTCCTTTTTTTAATAAACTAAAGCATCAAGAACAGTTCTTTTTAAAGACTGATTTAAGGAGACTGGATTATAGAAGATAATTATATAACAAATCAATATTTTATACCCTTCCTCTCCAAATAAAATTCCAAAACTGTTAGCATTTTTCTACTTAAATAGAATGCTCTCTTATATCATAGAAAATAGGTATTCTTAACTTAGATACGGCTCATTCATAGGTACTAATGCTCCTAAACTTCCCCATTCATTAGGAAACATATGAGAGGTTTAGGTTTCTCATGAATATAGTGAAATCCCAACTCTAAAGAATTGACCTCAATTTTGTTTTGAGCAAACTGATACCCATTGAACTTCTCTGTTACCTTCACTGTTTTCATTGACAGTATCTGCTGAAACAGAGTTGAATAACTTGACATAAAAAATTAAGGAATAATCTAAGGGATATATGCCAGAGGTGTCTACTAAAAGGACCTCAGGTGTATATTTTCCAGTTAACACCATAGTCTTTTTAGATTTGCAAAATAATACTAGAAATAGATATCCATTGTTGAAATTGTGATTGATGATTTTTCAAATAGAGGCTAAAATAATTTAAAGTCATTTACTCACTTCCTATGTTATAGTTTAAGACTCTAGTCTGTCTTTTACAGTTTACCTAGAAGAAGAACACCTAGTAACTGTGTCTAGACACTGGATTAAGTAGTAGTAGTTGATGTTATCGTTTGGATCAGGAATGTTCTCCAAAAGCCCATATGTTGAAGACTTAGTCACCAATGTAGCAAAATGATTAGATAAAGAAGGCTTTAACATCATCAGTAGATTAATGCATTTTATGGATTAATAATTTAATGCACTACTGGGAGGAGATGGAAACTGAACATAGGTGGGGTAGAGTGAAAGGATGTTGCTCACTGGAGATGTGTCCTTGGAAACTATATCTTGTCACTGGAATCAATCTCTCTCTCTCTCTCTCTCTCTCTCTCTCTCTCTCTCTCTCTCTCTCTCTCTCTCTCTCCTTACTTCCTAGCTGCCATGAGCTAAGCAGCTCCTCTCTGCCACACCCTTTTGACATGCTCACTTCAGGGCCAAAGCAATGGAGCCAGCTGCCTAGGGACTTAAACCTCTGAAACTGTGAGCCAAAATAAACTTTTCCTCCTTTAAGTTGCTAATATTAGGTATTTTGTCAGTGAGAGAAAGATGACTAACACTGTGGTCACTTAAGGCTAACTAGAAACTTATCTGAGTCCTACTGTTATAATATTACATTTGTCATATTGCCTTGGGTAAATCTTTCAAGCTAGGTATAGCCTTCATATACTAAAAATACATAAATACAATAATTTGTAGAATACATAGAACTTTTGAGCTTATACTTGCTAATAAATGTCTATCTTTTCAGGACATTTTTATTTTCAGTTATTTAGAATGTTTGCTTTATTTCCTTAGAAAGATGGCATAAGAACAGCTATCAAACTATTGGCTATTGGTTTCTTCCCAAGGGAGCCTAATATTTATATATCTAAGTTGTTTAGGTTAGTTTATGACAATAGACATCAAAGCCAAGTTTCAGGCCATGGACAGAGACGATCATAAGATTCCTTTGTTTTTACCAAAACAGAACTACATGTGGGCCTGGGTTGGGAATAGTCCTAAAAAAGGAATCATTTATCTGGGACATTTTGATGATTCAAAATACCTTGCCAAGAAGAATTTGCTCACTCCTGTATTCTTGGGTTAATGGTTCCTTTATTTAAGTTGATTTCTTGTAACATAGTCAGATCTTATGTGAGAACACTGAAATTGCAGTGATAACCGAGGCCCAGCACTTCACAGGGGAATGATTGTAAGTGAATAGTCCACCTGGTGGAGCAGAGATGGCTCATGGCTGCTGTAAGGGGGTGAGGAACTTCCCCAGCCAGTGTGAAAATGACCCGAAGTGCTGATACACAAAATCATTTTAGAGAAAGAATCAGGACTGTCCTCTTTTACCCTCTACACAGCATCCTCAGGCTGCCTGCTGTTCTTTCAAGATTTCATCTTTCAGACTGAGCTTACTCTTTACCTGCAAATTTCATTATAAGATTTTTTTAAAATGGTGAATGAGATGTCCAATCACCTAGCTGAGAGATCCACAGACAGGCACCAAATTCAAACTGATTTGATAGACATTTGTTTCTAATTTCTAACATATTGTCTGGGAAAGCCTAATCCACCTCCATCCTCACCACTACCATGTTTAGTTACAAGGAGTTAGAAATACATGTAACATCCAAAGCTTACATTTTTTTTCCAAGAGAAAATCTGGCTCCATGTTTGTGACTGTAACTTACGTTATTTGAAGGACTAAATGTCACATATTTATCACCCTATTTGTGGAGCTAGAGATCATATATCTCATTCTCCAAGGTTGCTGTTACATGTTGGGGTTGGAGACATATTCTACCAAACTACTATTTCCTATAACATATGCAAAAGTGATGACAGAGAGAAAGTTGCCTACCTGATGTAATTTTATCTCCCCAATTTTTTCTAACTTCCATAAGTGAGTCTAGGTCATCATCTATCTTGCTTGCTTTCTCCCATCTGATGTCTTTTTGCACATGCCCAATTTGTCATTTGATTGGTGCCCTGGCTATCTACCATGTGGTCCAAAAAAGAAAGAAAACATTATATCTTTAAATGTTTAGCCAAATAGACTTAATTAATTATAAACTCAGTGTATTTCCAAGTCCATCTCTTGGTTGTGCAAGAAACAGAGCTTCCTCTACATTTGCCACTCATCATCTGAGCAGTCTTGCTTTGGGAAGGACTTTCAAAAAGGAAGAGAGTGCAAGCTTCTAGGGAGAGGCTGGTGGGTCAGAGAAATAGTGAAAACATGGTTTCAGAGGCATGCAATGCACCTTTCAGTATTTACTTTAAAGTCAGTTTTCTTTATGACATCGAAAGATGCAAATCCTTTCCTTCCACAACCTCAGGAAAGCCAAGTAGTTTACAAAATGATAACTTTTCTTTAACCCAGAAGAGACCTGAGGTCACAAGGTATGTTTGTACATTTGGATGCTATAACAGAATACCAAAGTTTGGGTGACTCCAATAACAAATAGTTATTTCTCTCAGTTCCAGAGACTGGAAATTCAAGATTAGCCAGAATAATCTGGTTAAGATATTCTTCTCCTGGTTTGTAAATGGGCTTCTTCTTATTGTAGTCTCACATGGAGAAGAGGAGAGCATGCTCTCAATTATCTTCATTTAATGACAATAACTGCATTCATGAGGCACTATTTTCATGGCCTGATTGCCTCCCAAAGTTCCATCTCCTAATACCATCAAGTTTACTTCAATATATGAAATTGGAAGGGGGGGGGATAAAAATTCAATCCATAATACAAGGCAATCAAGTAAACCTAATTCCAAAGAAGGACAAGCCTCATCCAAAGGAAAACACAAAACCAAGATACACAAATTTATTCACCCTTGGCAGGATATGGGGCAAACCACAGACTAGTGATTAAAAGGAAGTCAGATAAAGCTTAACAAATTCTTAAAGTGCGGCCAAGCATGTCATTTTAGAATAGGTATTAGAAACATAACCCAAGGGAGTTCCACAGGCTTCAGTGGGTACTTGGATGGGAGGAAGGGCAGATAAAGAACTCTACTATATAGGACATAGGCAAAAATGGAGACTTTGACAGTGCTGGTGACTGAGCAAAAGCTGTGCCTACATCCTCGAATTGTTCTCTAATACAAAACAAAATTCTTACTATCGTGAGAAGAGCAGTAACTCTCACTCCCAAGCATGGGTATAGATGCAATGCTTTGGTTTAGGAGTAGAGTAAAATCTGTCTGCTTCTAGGAAAAGGTGAGAAAGCCACTCATCCTGAGGACACAGCCAAATAGCCATTCTTGCTGAGCTAAAGGTAGAAGTAAATGTCCTATTTGGGTAAAAGAGACCGAATGTTTGCCCCTCCCTCCCAAATTCATATGTAGAATCCTAATCCCAAGTGTGATAGTATGGAAAAATATGGTCTTCAGGAGGTGAATGTTGGTCATGAGTGTGGAATCTTCACCAATGTGTTAGTGACTTAAAGAAGGTAACCCAGAGAGACCCTCCACCCTTCTGCTATGGGAGGACACAGCAAGAAGATAACCATCTATGAAGGAGGCCCTCACCAGACACTTAATCGGCTAATGCCTTGACCTTAGACTTCCCAGACTCCAGAATGGTGAGAAATACGTTTTCATTGTTTATAAGTTAATCAGTTACTAGTATTCTGCCTTGATACCTCACATGAACTATGATATTGGGAGAAGGTCAAGGAGCTGTCTAGAACCTACCATCCTATTTTCATAACAAAAATTTGTCATTACTGGAGAAAAAGCAGGAAACCCCTGCTTAAGACCCCTAGAGATAGAAAGCAGTTTGGATACTACAGAAAAAAGAACAGGGGGATAGAAAAAGTCCCACCCCTAAGGTCTAGGCATGTGAATCCTACCAAATATTGACTAGAAAATTCAAACAAAGAAAAATGCTGTAAAGACTGGGGATGTAGCTCAGTGGTACCCTGAAGATGTGTGATGTCCTGGTTCAATCCCCAGCATCAGAAAAAAAAAAAACAAGAAAAGAAGAAGAAGAAAAGAAGAAGAAGAAGAAGAAGAAGAAGAAGAAGAAGAAGAAGAAGAAGAAGAAACCTAGTCCCATTGTAAATCTAGCATTCACTAACAAGCAATAGCAATGCACCACAACTCAAGAGGTAGGAGGGAAAGTACTTGTTGGCACAGTGAAGCCTGAGAATTGGAGGAACCCTCTGGCTCCCCAGGAATCATATTAAGCCCAAATTAATGAAAATCAAACACACTGGAAGATTTAAAATCTATGCTATGCTAAAAATAGCGCTACCAGGGAAAAACCTTAAATCCAGATCAACTATGGACTATATTAAATCCACTCCCCACACTAAGATTTTCACTGAAGAAGAGGCAAGTCCTTTTCCAGGCCTAAGTGATTTTTACTTCAGACTCCACAGTTCTTTCTTACAGGATGTTAATCATTTAATTAAAAACTATAAGATACACAAACAAAGCACTGTGGGGGGAGACAAAAACACTAGTTGTCAATAGTTAAGGCAATCAGCGGGACTAAGCAAATGATCTAGATTTTGGAGAAATCATATGAGACTTTAAAATACCCTCTAATAATTACAGATAATCATATACAGGAGGAGATGGGATTTATAACTTTTTCAAGTGCACATGCTAGTAAAAAGAATAGAAAATTAAAAAACTATCAAAGGCAAAGAAGATTTCTTGCACTGAGCAGAATTGATACTACTAAAAAAAATAATCAGTTAATTTGAAGGTAAGCAAATTAGAAGGAAAAAAGGAAGGAAGGTAGGGAAGGAAGGAAGGAAGGAAGGAAGGAAGGAAGGAAGGAAGGAAGGAAGGAAGGAAGGGAGGGAGGGAGGGAGGGAGGGAGGGAGAGAAGGAAAGAACAGAAATACAGAATAGTATCAATTGGCCTACTTTGCATGTAATTGGATTCCCGGTAGAAGAGAGAGAATGAGGTAGAGGATATATTTAAAGAAATAAAAGTTAAGAATTTTTAAAATTAAAAAAAAAACAAACCAGAAATCTAAAAAACAACAAGAACAAACAAACAAAAAAAAAACCCCACTGGGAAAACATACCTACCTAGACTCTTGCCAAATTACTTAAAACCAAAGGAAAAAAATGTCTTAAATTACATCATTACATGCAAAGAAACAAAAGAATGCAGGAAACCAGAAGGCAGTGAAGTGACATCTTTTTTGAGAGTGTGGCATTGAGGGTTGAACTCAGGGGAACTCTCCTACTGAGCTACATCTCCAGTCCATTTTTCACTTTTTTTATGTGCTTTTATTGGTGAATTATGGTCTCACATCATAATCTAAATCATGTTGACATTGACATAATGCACACAGCACTTGGTGTCCCCCCAGGCCTCCCCAGCTCCCCACTTCCCATACAGAGTACTGAGGTTGGCATTGGGATTTTCACATATGTACACACAATCAATGTTAGTATCTCCAATAATGAACCTTGGTCTTCCCCCTCCCTTCCCTTAGACCACTTCCCTGTCTTCACTGAGGTTTCTACTCCATTATCTAAAGTCCCTCTGGTATCCCACTTTCTCCCTAGCTTGTCCATATTAAAGAAAACATGTGTCCCTTCACTTTCTGTGACTGGCTAATCTCATTTAATGTTCTCCAGGTCCTTTCATTTTCTTGAAAATGACATTATTTTATTCTTCTTTATTGCTGAGTAGAATTCCAACATGTATATTTCCCATAATTTTGTAATCCATTCATCTTTTGATGGATACCTAGGTTGGTTTCATAATTTGACTGTTGTGAATTGGACTGTTATGAACATGGGTATTCATATATTACTGTAGTTCTCTGGCTTTAGCCTCTTCGGAAAGATACCCAGGAGTGATATAGCTGGATTGTATGGTGGATCCATTCCCAATTTTCTTAGGAATCTCCACAAAAATCTCCACAGTGGCTGAACTAGTTTGCAATCCCACCAACAGTGTAGAAGAGTTCCTATTTCCCCACATCCTCCCCAATATTTATTGTTATTTGACTTCTTGATGATTGCTATTCTGATTGGGGTTAGACACTTAAAAAAATAAAAATAAGCGCCGGGCGTGGTGGCGCACGCTTGTAATCCCAGCATTCGGGAGGCTGAGACCAGAGGATCCGGGTTCGCGGCCAGCCTCAGCTACCTAGTGAGGCACTCTGCAACTTAGTGAGACTCGGTTTCAAAATAAAGAATAAAAAATAGGGCTGGGGGTGTAGCTCGGAGGTAGAATGCCTCTGAGTTCAATCCCCAGTACCGCAAAAAAAAAAAAAAAAGAAAAGTGTCCACTTTAGTGATGGAGGGGACACCCTAATGCACATATGTACTTTCACAAACAAATCAAAGTAAATCACTAAACTGAACTTGAGAAGGTAGGAGAAGGAAGGAATGTGGCAGGAATTGGGGAAGGGTTAAATGAGAGATGTGTGCATGTATGCCCTTACAAGATTGTACCTAACAATGATATATGATTACAATGCACCAATAATAATTTTTTTTAAAAGTTTTCACCTTAGAAAGTTAGAGACATTTTGAATGAAACTCTAGAAACTGAAAAAGAAGGGAAATTAAATCCAATACAAACAAAAAGAAGGAAAAAATAAAAACAAGACTAGAAATAATTTTAATTGAAAACAATAAGAATCAATAAAATAGATAAAACCAACAGTTGATTCTTTAAAATATATATAAGATTTTAAAATATTAAACCATATTTATTAATAATGGGAAAAGGTCAGAGAAGAAAAATATCAATATATGAAAAAAAAGAAGAGGGTTTCTACATATTCCACAGAAATGAAAAGGATACTGAGGAAATATGATGAAGAACTTTATGCCAGTAAATAAGATAAATTAGCAATTTCCTTGAAAGGTACAAATTACCAAGACTTTCTCAAGAAGAAATCAATGAGCTCGTAGTTCTATATCTATTACAGAAATTGAATTTGAAGTTAAATTCTTCCAACAAATGTATTGCCAGGCCCACATGGTTTCTTAAACATTCTACCAAATGTTTAAGAAAGCAATATTATATAGATCATTTTCCCATTTTTTTGATTGTGTTATTTGTTTTCTTAGCTGTGAGTTTCTTGAGTTCTCTATATATTTTAAATATTAGTCCTATATCAGAGGAGTAGATGGCAAAAAAATTTTCCCTGTTGAAGTTCTTGATAGTTTCCTTTATTGCACAGAAGCTCTTCAGTTTAATGAAATCCCATGTATTGATCTTCCTTTGAGTTGCTTGTGCCTTTGGGGTCTTATTGAAAAATTTTTTATCTGTATCTGTATGTTGAAGTGTTGGGCCTATGCCCTCTTCAAGGAGCTGCAAGGTCTCATGGTCTGACTTCCAGGTCTTTGATCCATCTATTTTTGCACCTTTGACTCTTGTGCAGGGTGAGAAAGTGGGATTTATTTCCATTTTCCTGCATATGGTTAAACAGCTTTGCCAACACCATTTGTTGAAGAGGCTGTCTTTTTTCCAGTGTATATTTTTGTCTCTTTTATAAAAAATCAATTGACTTTAAGTGTGTGAGTTTGTTTCTGAATCTTCTATTCTGCTCCATTGGTCTGTGTGTCTGTTTTTGTGGCAATACCATGCTGTTTTTATTACTGTGGCTTTGTAGTAGAGTTTGAAGTCAGGTATTGTGATACCTCCTGCACAATTCTTGTTGCTAAGAACTACTTCAGCTATTCAGGTCTTTTTGTTGTTCCAAATGAATTTAAGGACTGATTTTTTTTTTTTATGTCTGTGAGGATTAACCTTGGTAATTTCATGGGTATCTCATTGAATCTGTAGATCATTTTTGGGACAATGGCCATTTTGATGATATTTATTCTGCCTATCCAAGAGCATGGAAGATAGTTCCATCTACTAAGGACCTCTTTGATTTCTTTTTTCAACTTTTTATAGTTTTCCTTATAGAGGTCTTTTACCTCCTTGGTTAGGTTTATTCCTAAGTATTTTATTTTTCAGGGTGCTATTGTGAGTGGAATTGTTTTCTTGATTTCTTTTTCAGTGGATTTATGGTTGGCATTCAGGAAAGCTTCTGATTTTTTTAAGATTGATTTTGTATCCAGACACTTTGCTGAATTTGTTGATCAGTTCTATAAGTTTTTTGGCTGACTTCGTTGGGTCTTTTAAGTATAGTATCATGTCATCTTCAAAAAGGGATAGTTTTTTTTTTCTTCTTTCCCTATTTTTGCACCTTTGATTTCCTTCTCTTGCCTTATAGCTCTGAATAGAGTCTTAAGTAATATATTGAACAGAAGTGGTGATAATGGACATCCTTGTCTTCTTCCTATGGGAACTCTTGCAGTTTTTCCCCATTTAATATAATGTTGTCTGTGGGCCTATTGTACATTACCTATATGATAATGAGGTATGTTCCTTCTATTTCGATTCTTGGAGGTGTTTTTAGCATGAATGGGTGTTGGATTTTATCAAATGCTTCTTCAGTTTCTATTGAAATGATCATGTGATTTATGTCTTTGATTCTGCTTATGTGGTGAATTATATGGATTTTTTTCAGTATATTAAACCAGTCTTGCATCCCTGGGATGAACCCTGCTGAGTCATGGTGTATAATTTTCTTGTGGTTTTGAATGCACATTGCTAGGATTTTGTTTATCAGTTTTGCATCTAAGTTCATAAGCAATATAGGCCTATAGTTTTCTTTTCTTGAGCTATCTTCATTTGGATTTGGTATCTAAAGAGACACTTCACAAAAGAAGTGATGTAAGAGGTGTATTGAAGTGTCCCAGTATTACTGTATTGGAATCTATACGTAACTTTATATCATGAAGTGTTTGTTTTATGAAAGTGGTTGCACCTATGCTTGGGGCATAAATGTTGACAATTGTTATTTCCTCTTGCTGAATTGTTCCTTTTACTAGTAAAAAGTTACTGGCTTTGTCTCTTCTGATAAGCTTAGGCTTAAAGTTTAAGTTACCTGATATCATAGTTGCTACTCTTGCTTGTCTTAGAGTTCCATTGGCCTGGATTACCTTACTCCAGCCCTTCACCTTTAGTTTGTGGGAATCTTTGCTTGTAAGGTGTGTTTCTTACAGGCAGCATATAGATGGATTCTGGGATTTAATCTATTTTGCCACCTTGTGCCTTTTTATTGGGGAGTTGAGTCCATTTATATTCAGTGTGATTACTGAGAGATGATTTTTAGTTGCTAACATTTTGAGTTTTGACTTCTGTTTTCAGTATTGTTTGTTCTTCTTTGCTTAGTTCTTTGCTTCCTGGACATTATCATATCTCTGTTTCTGATGTTTACTTGTTTGTTCTTCTTTGTAGTTAATCTCTTTAAGTAGTTCCTCTAGTACTGGTTTGGAAGACATAAATTCTTTCAGTTTCTCTTTGTCATGGAAGGTTTTTATTTCCTCATCAATTTTGAGAGAGAATTTTGCTAGGTAGGAGAATCTTGGGGGCAAATTATTTTCTTGCAGAGTTTGGAGTATGTTGCTCCAGCCCTTCCTGGCTTTCATGACTTGATTTGGGAGGTCTGGAGTGATTCTAATTGGTTTGCCCCTAAATGTCACTTGTCCCTTTACTTTTGTTGCCTTTAGGGTTCTCTTCTTGGCCTCTATATTAGTCAATTTGATTATTATGTGGTGGGGTGAACCTCTTCTTTGGTCTTGTCTAGAGGGAGTTCTATATGTTTCCTATACCTGTGTGTCAACGTCTCTTTCTATGTTTGGAAAATTCTCTCATATTATTTCTTTGAAAAGATGGTTGCTTCCATTCATTTCAACTTCTAATCCTATTTCTATGCCCATTATTCTTAGGTTAGCTTTTTCAAAATTGGCCCAGATCTTGTTGATGTCCAATTCATGCTGTCAAATTTTTTTCTAAATTATGTACAATGGATTCATTTTTAGATTGGTCATCTTCAAAGAGTGATATTCTATTTTCCATGTGGTCTAATCTATTTTTTATAGTTTGTATTGATGCCTTCACTTCAATTATTCCATCTTTCACGTTCTTCACTTCCTTCAAGGCTTCTCTTTGACTTCTGTTCAGGGTGTCAGGATCTTTGTCTCTTTGTTCCTTTATTTCTTTCCAGCTCTCCCTCCACTCTTTTCAGAAATATTGTATCATTTCTACTATGAAAGATCTGAACTGTTCTTTTGGTAATCTCTGCCATTCTGTGTTGGTGAGTCCTGTTATTGTGGGATTGTGGTGGCTCGTTTTTTCTTTGATATTTTTCTTCCCATGATTTCTCTGTTCTTAAATTTATGTCTTTGCTGCTTTTTCAAGTGTTTTCTCAATTTATAAGTTTCTTATTTTTATTTTCTCTCTGTGAATAGTATCTTGTACCGAGTTGCAATTACTCTAGGGCTTTTATTTCTATTATAATGGTTCCATTGGTGCATTTCAGGTGTTGAGGTCTAGGATCCATTTGTTGCTTCTGTTATGGGGATTCCTCTCAGAGGTGTGAGTAAGACAGTTTGTGATCTCTGAGTTTTTAGGTCTTCATGTGGTATGTGTTGTGTTATTCCTTCTATCAGCAGAGGTGAGTTTATCCCTGGTGTTTGGCAGTCCTTTCTGGTGGTTCATCTCTCTGATCCCATCTCTGCAGTAGGGATTTAGAGGTGTCCATTGGTATATACAAGGGCAGGCTGTGTTGTGTTCAGTGGTGAAGGTAGGATGAGGGGCTAGAAGCTGCAGTCATGGGTGCAAGAATAGGGTAAAGTAGAAGATATGATCCAGTGGAATAAGGGTTTGAGTGTATTAAGGTGATGTATAATAATTATTAGAGATAGTAGATATGTGAAGGGATTCTGGTAGTCAATGTAGAGTATTTAAGTATAGTGGTATGAAATGGTCTTGATATGAGCCAGGGAAAAAAAGAAAAATGAAAGAGAAATAAAGTGTTGAGCAGAAGAAAATAGCTAGGAGAGAGGGAGAGAACCTTATAAATGGGATGAGGAAGACAGCCGAGGACAACTAAGCAAAAAATAACAAAGCAACCAACTATCCAAACATACAAACATAAATCAAACAAAGCAATACAAAACACAGAGTAAAAAATAAGAACAAAAACAAAACAAAAAAAAACTCCAAAACAAAAACCCTGCAAGTATGTAAGTATAGAGCTAAGTTGGCCTCTGCAGTCCTTTTGCATCTGTGTGGCTATGAAAGCTTTCAATTGTCTATTCAGTATATTAGATTTTCTAGCATATTTCAGGCATTTTTATTTGGTCTTTCTGTAGGTGCAGGCATGGAGTTCCAATGGTGCCTCTCCTGCGGCAAGTTTTTGTCTCTGAGCTCTCCACAGGACCTGTCCCTGTGCCACTTTTGTCTATGTAGGCATGGGGCATCAGTGGGTCTGGACCCAGTGTAATCCTGAGGCTTCTCCCCTTTCACAGGCCCTGTCTGCCTCTCTCTCTCTCTCTCTCTCTCTCTCTCTCTCTCTCTCTCTCTCTCTCTCTCTCTTCCTCTGCCTTTCCTAGTGGCAGATGTGCAGTCTAATTGCAGAACATTTTCCAGGGAGGCTGTAAGGTCTCTATGCCCTGTGTGCTCTCGCACTTCTGCTCCTATCCAACCTCTAGGAGGGTGGGTGACTGAGTCTGCAATTTGCCACAGGGGCCCCTGCAGGAGCACAGTTAACTTACAATTGAGTGCTGCTCTGGCTCTGGAGAAAGAGGTGAGCTGGGGTGACCCTGCCACAGGGTTAAGGTGGTTGTCCCAGGCTTTTTGGTCACCCTCGATCCTGTGGGATTATGCTGCCTGATTAGGCTGAGGAGTTCTGGAGTTGCTTACTCCACATCTGGTTGCTGGGTATGCAGGAGGTCATTAGATGTCTCAGTGCTAGTAGACCCTGCTCTGGGCTGCTGGCTCAATGGTGGCCACCGCTCTGTGGCACTTGCCACTGCCACACACGGGCTCCTTTGCTCTCCCTGGTCTGTGTTTTGGGTTCTGGTCAGCTATGCTTCAATTTTCGTTACTTTGTTCACCTTTTTGCTGCCTTTTTTATTCCATCAAGAAGCTGCTTTTACTGCAGTTTTGATTCGAGGTATACAATGCCTGAAGAGAGGGATTCTGCTCAGTTTCCATCTTGGGCCTTCATTGGTTGATTTTCCATGCAATTAATATCTGAACAAAATTCCAGAAAAAAATAAATATTAAAATTATTTAAGAAAAAATAAGATTCCTACTGTTGATTTTTCTAACCTATTTTTAAAATTGTATAAAATTATATTTTGTCTAAGAACCATTTCAAAATGTCACAAGTTTCAGATTTGGAAGGCAAAACTAAGAGCTTTAAACTGCATTACAAACTTTGTAGGTGGAAAGTTTAAGCAGATTTTTTTTTAATAGAAACTTCATGTGTTTTATCATCTCTTGAATTTTTAGAGCCTGCACATCCCTAATTATGATTACAATTACAGGCTCAGTTAAAGTTGAATTCATGATTATATGGGGGTGTTTCAGGTGATAAGTTAGATATTTTAACTCAGTAATTGCCAGTGATTAATTCTATTTTTCCAGATTGTTTTTTGTTTGAATTTGAAAAGTTAGCTTATTATTTCCTTGAACTGTAATTGCTTCTAAATTATGCACAAGGCTCTAAGTTCTGAGTTAATTATATCCTAGTGAGCTCTTTTAAATCAAACTCAAAAATTTCAAGGTGCACACATCATAAGAACTCGTTAAATCCTTTAACATGTGCCTCAGTAAAGAACCGCCATGCATGATTGATGACAGTGGGTTTTTGAAGTTCTTTCAGTTCTATGGTGCCAATCATTAAAGGCATCAGAGATTCATCTCTATTGAAGAATTTATGGAGGTTCAAAAAATTAAAATTATGCCGGTGAATCTCTGGTCAATATCTTTTGTCTGAACTTCTTTAGAAAACAAAAAGCTACTGTTCTGGGTTATAAAAAAAATGAGGGCATAGAAAGTGTCAGGTCAAAACCATTTCATTTTACTTTCATTAATTATATATAAGCCAAAACAAGATGGCCAAAGTTGGAATATATCATGATAATATTACAACTGACTCAAAATAAGTAAATGACTATAATAATATATCCCTTTGTGAACTCACTTATTCATTTTAAAAGTGGTATGAAGTTCTAACTCTAGAGAGAAGAGAGAATATTCATTAAATTTTAACTTCTCCTGATATTATGTAGAAATAAAAGTTGTATTTTTTAGTTATAAACTATAAACAATGAAGTGAGCCATGAAGCAAGGTTGAAAAGTAAGAAGGAAAAGAGACAAATAAATTTATGGAAGACTGAAAGCCTTTCAAAACATGTTGACATGTTAAATGGTAAGGCTAAGTAAAGTGAGTGATATTTCACAATATGCATGGGAAAATTCAGGGAGAGGAAGAATCAGTCCGTTTGGGTAAAGACAAGAGAGAATAAAGACCTAAAAATATGGTGCTAATGTTCTGTCTTGGATAGCTTCTTCAGGTGCCCCCATATCCTCTATATACCCTTAACTTATCTATAAATGAAAAAGACAAAAAACAAACTGGTATCATACTTTTTCACTATAGAAACATTCGATGTTGATTTATGAAAAATCACCAACACAGAAAACATTTTAAATAATTTTTGAGGTTTCAATGAAGGATTGATCAAAGATAGGAGGAGAAGAGATTTTTAGACTTGTAAAAATTCATAAACACTATTTTTCATTCACCTTTCTGAGAAAATTATTTGAGGGTGTGCATTAGTAAAGCAGGGGAAACATTAAGAAAGAGATATTATGAGATAAAGAAAATAGCCTTGGAATTAAACAATGGTGATGCTAAAATGAGAGCTTTGAAGCTGACCTGGAGACCAGATCTACTCAATTAATAACCACTTAAATAGTTGGGGATGGAGTAGGAATCTATTACAACAAAAACAAAAACATTGTTCCATATCAAATTGATGATGAGGTAGGTTTGGAAAATGTATTTGCAGGTAAAATCCAAGCTGCTTGTTCCTTAACAGACAAAAATTCCCTTCATAAAGGGACTGACTAATCTCACTTAGCATGTTTTCCAGCTCCATCCATTTCCCTGCAAATGATGTTTTCCCTAATATGTGGAAGCTAGAAAGAAAGTGAGTCATAGGAGAGACTCTAGACAAAAAAAAAGAGAAACATTAGATGAGCAAAGAAAGTGACCTAACTGAAGGTGATGGGAAGGGGGAGGGAAACACCCTAGTGCTTATGATGTACATTCACAACATATCAAAGTCAATCACTAAGCTGGACATGAGAAGAAGGGAGGGAGGAAGGAATGGAGTGGGAATTGGGGAAGGGCTAAATGAGTACTGTGTGCATGTGTGTCTCTGCTACCTTATACGTCATTAAGATATATGATTACAATGCAGCAATAAAAAAAGACTGTCCTCATTTCTCCAAGTTTCAAATCATCTTGTATTTCATGATTTGGGCTCTCTCAATCCTGCCCCCTCCCTTAAGCTGTAATCTGTCCAAATACTTTTCCTTTATCTGTGTTCCCCAGATATGGCTAACATTTTCTCATCACTTGTTATGTGCCTCAGTTGTCATCAGCTTGAGTTATATCTGTCTCTACATCACATCCCCTGCAGTGCTCATATCACAGTATGTATACATCTCTACTAAGGGTTTCTGTCAGTTCTCTGAAGACAGGAATTGTGCCTTTTTTGACCATGGAGCTTCAGTGCCTAGACTAGTACAGACATGTAGCCAGTACACAACAAGAGTTTATTAAATGAATTCAAGTAATTATTTTAATACTATACTGAGAATTGAACTCATCTTAATTTTGAACCCTCCTCTACACTACAAAAAACATGCTCCAAACCCCAGGACATTGGGTCTTTCCTTGTGCTCTTTAGTAATGGCACGTGCTTATTTGATGTACCAGCATTATTTTTCCCTCAGTGGAAAGTCGAAGGGCATTTTCTTATGTCAGCTAGCTATTTCATAGCCATAAAATATTCACATGGGCACAAGTTCACAGGCCAACATGTGACCTCTCTGCAGGAGAAAAATGCAACAATATATCTCTATGGTTTTTACATACTGAAAAACTGTGAGATTTCATTTTTTTCTGGTTATATCCTAGTAACTTCCATTGGCAAGCATTTTGAATAACAGTCATGGATGAAAAAAATGTAACTTTAGAAAAGTTAAAAAGAAAACATTTTTAAAAGTGTATTAAAATTATTGATATTTGATAATAAGAACCAAATTTCTGTTAGGAAAATTTTGGTCTTGACTACCAATCCTAGCTTATTGTGCTTCCTACTCTAATATCAACATAGTGTGTGGTTCTGATAAGTAAAACAAACTCTTCTCTTTGTCCTAAAAAATAAACTGTTTTTAGACACCCACAACAACATATAAACATGGTAGTGATCAGCCATATTTGATCACTGTGGTTCACCTGAGTCCTAGCAAGCCCTAAAAGTAGAAAATCTATTCTTCAAAAGGATTCATGTGATGTGGTTAAACACTGATGAAACACACAGGATTTGTTAGGTTAAAAACTTCAGACTGTTAAAAAAGATTTCTCAAAATGGTTCCAAAAGGGATTTTCTCATGCTACCTTTGGCCATGCTATCTACAGCAGCTCTGACCTTGGCCTCCTCTTACCCAGTGATTAAAATTCCTTAAAGTGATATGGACCTTCACAACTTTGCTTTGCCATAAATATCTAGCATAATTCACTCAACAGCTTTTGGATGGAGGCAGTCTTAACCATTCCCATGTTGAACAGGCCTCAAGAAGGAAGATTGGCAACTGGGTCCCAAAGCTCTAGTGCTAGAGTGCAAACCCAGACAAGTAGCTAAAACTCTACAAAAAGACCATCTGACCCTAAAGCACTGTCTCTCTTAAAGAAGTTTCTGAGAACAGGATGAGAGCTTCATATTTACTCTGTGCCATGATAGGAAAAGCAGAAGCAGATATACGTAGGTTTCTGATCTCACCTTGAAAAGATAAAATGCATATTCACCAGGGGCAATATTCTCCTCTACATACTAGTTCTATCTCACATTTATTTTATTGGCAATTTTGTGAAATGTCTTATGTGAACATTTATTTGTAGAATTAGTTTCACCAGATTATAAATGCCTCCAACGGAACAGCTTGTACTAATTTATTCTCTCTCTCTCTCTCTCTCTCTCTCTCTCTCTCTCTCTCTCTCTCTCTCTCTCTCTCCCCCCCTTCTCTCTCACCTACTGCTATATGGTTTTTAAAGAGCATTTATCAGAAGCCCATAGACAATTCTCCAACTTCAATTGAATCAATTAATTTTATGCAATGAAAAATCTGAAGGAAGTCCCTTGACTACCTCGTTGACACTTTATATCCTGTGATATTTCATTTTTAGCAAGAAGTGATTGAGAGCAGCAGAGACAACTTTTTTTTTAAATGGTATGTGGGACTCCAACCTACATTTTTTATTTGTTAGCAGTATTCTTCTGCCTAACACCCACATCCACTCACACTTTGAAGTCTTACCTCATTGTGTCATAACCATGATGTGTCATGCTTCATTTGGAAAAATTTGAGAAAGGAATTAGGTTATATGAAGAAAAGGAATACAGTAGAATTTTGGAGACTTGTATTAATACATCTTAGCCATAACTATCTTATATGATTGGATAAGTAGGCTTTAAAACCTAAGGATAAAATGTAGATTTTTTTAACATTATGATGTTGACCCACAAAGTACATAAGATCATATTTTTTCCCAAAAAATCATATGCTTTTTAAGTTACAAAAATATACATCTCCCAGAAGCAGTGCATTTGCGGTTTTGACATATTTCAGACAGTATGAAGAGTATCCATATATCTTAGATCTTTGCCTTCCAAGGATAGAATGTCTGCTATTATTTTTATTGTTATATTATTATGCAACTGTTAGTAATTGAATTTACATTTTGTTTTCAGTTCTTCAGAATGTACTTTATAAAAGCCATGGATAGTTGAAATCAAAGCTTAAGTGGCAACAGGATGCAAGACCTATAAAAACTTACACTAGTCACCCACAATGATCTCTGTATGTCCAGCTTATTACTTTCCTTTCATTACCAAAGAAAAGTGTCTGGACTAGAGTTAGACTAATTCCTCCACTGTATGTCTGAATCATATTTTTTCCCACTAAAATTCACTTCATCACATCTGCTCTTCTGTCTGTAATAATTTTCTCTCGCCAATATTTTTTTCCAACTGCCTTCAATGTATTCAAATTTCTCCTCATTTGAAGCCCAAAAGGCCAATTGATTTCTTTTTGCATTCTAATCCATCTATATTTCTCCTTTATGCTATAGTCAAGCATCTTGAAAGAGCACCTTGCATATTCTTCCCAATACTTCATATTCTATTTACTATCATAAAATTGTCTTTAGTATCCTGTGATTTCATGGAGATGTGTCTAGCTGGGGTTTATTTTTTATGTATCCCGCTTGTATTATGTATCCTGGAGCTTGTATTATTTTCATATGGGAGTATATGCTTTTTCACTGAGTCTGGAAAATTCTCAGCAAAGATCTAGTTAAATATTATTGCATCCTTCACTGTATTCTTTCTTTTTGTAATTCCTATTAGAAATATATTGGACATTTCATTCTGTGTCTTATATGTCTTAGTTTCATATTTTTGGTTACTTTACTTATTTATGGGCAATTTACTCAAATTCTTAAATTCTTGCTTCCTTAGGGTCTGTGCTCAAATTCACCTTCTCTCCTACCTAAATATCATCTGCTCCTTCAGCATTCTTCATTATCTCAACTTAATTTATTTTTCTTAGCATTTATTACTACATGGCCATTGTCTGTCTCCCCCACTAAAAAAAAGCTCTGTAAGAACAGACAACAGCTTCTGTAAGTTTAATTATTTTGGGCTTTTCAAATCTGCTTGTTTTTAAAAAATTGAATAATACTGGTTTTTGGTAAGATAAATATTCTTAAGTCTCTAAAAATTTTAGACATCTAAACATTATAATAACTTGTTTGATGTTGTCAAGTTTTGGTATGAGATGAATGCTGGCCCCATAAAACAAACATAGAGATGTTTCTTCTTCTATATTCTGAAGAAGTTTACAGACCTTATAATATAGCTTTCTTTTTTTAATATGCTTTTATTTGTGCAATAAAGTCCCACATCATAAGTAAATCATGTTGACAGTGACATACATGCACACAGCACTTGGTGCCCCCCCCTTCACCTTCCCATTCTTTCCTTCCCAATACAGAATACTGAGACTGCTTTGTATTTTCACATATATACACATAGTCAATGGTAGTAATTTTATTAATGAACCTTACTCTTTAACCTCACTATCCCTTAACACCTTCCTTGGCTTCACTGAGGTTTCTCCTCCATTATCTGGAGTCCCTCTAGTATCCCAATTACTCCCTAGCTTGTGCATATTAGAGAAAACATATGACCCTTCACTTTCTTTGACTGGCTAATCTCACTTAATGTATTGTTCTCCAGGCCCTTCCATTTTCTTGCAAATGACATAAATTTGCTCTCTTTTTTTAGCCTTTTTAAAAAAATTGGTGCATTGCAATCATACATCTTTGTTAGGTACAAGCTAGTAAAGGCATACATGCACATATCTCTCATTTAAACCTTTCCTAATTCCCTCCCTATTCCCTCCACCTCCTTCTTTCTCAAGTTCAGTTTAGTGATTGACTTTGATATGTTTGTGAAAGTACATCATGTGCATTAGGGCATTTCCTCCTCCACCCCATCACCTTAAGTTAAATCAACTTCTTTGCTCACCTAAGGTTTCTACTTCTTCATCTAGAGTTCCTCTTTTGTCCCACTTTCTCCATAGCTTCTGCATATTAGGGAGAGCATATGATTTTTTACTTTTTGTGACTGACTAATCTCATTTAACATAATGTTTTCCAGGTCCATCTGTTTCCCTGCAAATGACATGATTTTGTTCTTCTTTATGGCTCAGTAAAATTCCATTGTGTACATATCCCATAGTGTTGTAGTCCATTCATCTATTGATGGACATCTTGGCTGGTTCCATAGTTTCTCAATTGTGAATTCTGCAGCTATAAACTTAGATACATATGCATTGGTCTCATAGTTTGGTTTCCATTCTTTTGGGTAGATACCCAGAAGTGGTATTGCTGGATCATATGGTAGGTTCATTCCCATCAAAACTTTCTCAACAAGACCCCAAAGGCACATGCAACTCAAAGGAAGATCAATACATGGGAGTGCATTAAAATGAAGAGCTTCTATGCAGCAAAGGAAACTATCAAAAACCTCAACAGAGAGCCCACAGAGTGGGAGAAAAATTTTGCCATCTACTTCTTTGATAGAGGACTAATATCTAGAATATACAGAGAACTCAAGAAACTCACAACTAAGAAAACATTTAATCCAATCAAAAAATGGGCAAAGGATCTAAATAGACACTTCACAAAAGAAGAAATACAAATGGCCAATAAATGTATGAGGAAATGTTCAACATCATTAGCAATCAGAAAGATGCAAATCAAAATTACCTTGAGATTTCACCTAACCCCAATTAGAATGGCAATAATCAAAAACACAAACAACAAGTGCTGGCAAGGCTGTGGAGAAGTGGGAATCCTAATACATTGTTGGTGAGATTGCAGATTAGTGCAACCATTTTGGAAAACAGTATGGAGGATCCTCAGACGAATGGGAATGAACCTACCATATGATCCAGCAATACCATTTCTGGGGATCTACCCAAAAGAATGGAAACCAAACTATCAGACCAATGCATGTACAATTCACAGTTGCCAAACTATGGAACCAGCCAAGATGTCCATCAACAGATAAGTGGATTACAAAACTATGGGATATGTACACAATGGAATTTTACTCAGCCATAAAGAAGAACAAAATTATGTCATTTGCAGGGAAATGGATGGAGCTGGAAAACGTTATGTTAAGTGAGATTATTTAGTCACAAAAAGTAAAAATGGTATGCTCTCCTTAATATGTGGAAGCTAGGGAGAAAATGGGACATAAGAGGGACTCCAGATGAAGAAGGAGAAACCTTAGGTGAATAAAGAAGGTGACTTAACTGAAGGTGATGGGGAGGGAAATGCCCTAATGCACATGATATACTTTCACAAACATATCAAAGTCAATCACTAAACTGAACTTGAGAAGGAGTGAGGGGGAGGGAGTGGGGTGTGAATTGGGAAAGGGTTAAATGAGAAATATGTGCATGTATGCCTTTACCAGCTTGTACCTAACAAAGATGTTTGATTCCAATCACCAATAAGAAAAGACCACATTGGAGGTAATAGAGAAAAGGAAAAAGTGAATCATTTAGACTAAACTTAGTGGCTTACTACCCCCCTCTTTAGAAAAAACAATACTCAGTGTGTCCCTGGGCAGCCTTCTCAATTTTATTCAGTGTCCACCTCTATTGTGCCTGAGGCTACTACCCCCAACGGGCAGTACTGCAGACTTTGGGAATTTATAGACTTCAGAGCCTTAGGACAGAAATCAAGAGAATTTGTGGGGGGTTTAAGCCAGAGCTGTATGTCAGGGAAATGTCTAGGAATCTGACTCAACTAGCTGACTGGATGGAATTGCCTCTCCCAAGACAGAGAAAGATAGAAAATAATCATTTCTTCAAAATTATTTTTGAAATTCCTTCCTAATGCTGCATTTCTTCAATGTGTCAAATCATAGTCCATTGTTTCTTCACTTTCTGACAGTCAATGCATGTATTTTAATTAAACTTTCCTTGCTGTCTCACTATAGGTCCACTGCATATCCTGTCTAGAAGGACAAGGTATGCAGTGAATCATTTCTTTCAGTCTGAAATACTGTACCCATGTGTCACTTCCTGAATCCTGAAAACTTCCTCCATTTATCTCTTGCCTTTAACTTCATTCACAGACAGAGTACTTCTTGAGAATTTAATATTTACCAAATACTGTGTACTTGAAATCCAAATCACTATTCAAGATTCTACTCAGTAGCACCAGCTTTAGGAAACCCTGTTTCATAACTTGTTTCATAACTGCTTGGCAGTCCCACACATCTTTCCTTCAACCTATTTCATAAGAATTTCTTCATTTGTTTTTGGTTTCTAACTACTATGGGTTTATTTGCTCCCCTATCCTCCAAACACACACAAACACACATCTTTAAGGACTTCTGTTTTCCCTACATTGAGTATGGTTTATTTTGCACATCACAGAAGCTGTTTGTTGATATAATTATATTGATTAGAGATCATAGTAAACACTGGAATACTTGGGTAATTGTGCAGATTTTGAATAAAATATTCTGTGGACTATGGGTTCAAATATACTAGAAATCACTACAAAGAAATTTAACTGTAAAGTTTGTAACTGTAGAAGTTAAAGATTCACATTTTTCCAAGTGCTGATGCCATTATAACATTTTTTTGTGTGTGTGATACTGGGGATGGAACTCAGGAACATTTTACCTCTGAGCCACACCTCCAGCCCTATTTTATTCTTTATTTTGAAACAGGATCTCACTAAATTGCGGAGGGCCTCACTGTGTATCTGAGGCTGGCTGCGAACCTGCAATCCTCTTGTCTCAGGCTCCCAAGTACTGGGATTACAAGCATGAGCCACCACTCTAACATGTTGTTTTTA
Organism: Graphiurus murinus; assembly: GCA_004027655.1. Classification (NCBI taxonomy): domain Eukaryota; kingdom Metazoa; phylum Chordata; class Mammalia; order Rodentia; family Gliridae; genus Graphiurus; species Graphiurus murinus. Next base: position 129,679 of record PVLC010001629.1, read on the forward strand.
TTTTTTATTTTTTTGCAGTACTGGGGATTGAATTCAGGTGCGTTCAACCTCCGAGCTATACCCCCAGCCCTATTTTTTATTCTTTACTTTGAAACCGAGTCTCTCACTAAGTTGCGGAGTGCCTCACTAGGTAGCTGAGGCTGGCCGCAAACCGGGATCCTCCAGTCTCAGCCTTCCGAATGCTGGGATTACAAGCGTGCGCCACCACACCCGGCTTAACATGTTGTTTTTAATGTTCCAAATATTTCTATATCATTGGTTAAGTGGCTCCATTTTCAGTGACCCAAGAAGCACTCAACCAATGAGAGAAATCATACTTCAATAAGGGAGAGAAGAGCTCAATCGTATTTCAGATCCATGCCTTACATTTTCTAGGAGCAGTAATGACCATCTTCATGGCAGCTGTTTTCTACATTTTTACCAGCTGATCTTGAGTAGTACATTTCTTTGGAAACATAAAAACTAAAATGCATTTCCTGAAAACCATAAAAATAGGATAAAATGCTAGTCAAAACTAAAGTAATCATCTGTAAAAGTTGCATCATCTGCCTGGCACTATAACTCCTACTTGTCACTGAAATGAAGGATCAGTTACATTAGTATTTCATCATTATATCTGAGGCTGCCAGTGTTCTTATGCTGATTGAAGTGGAGTGGGGGCAAATTAGATAGAGAGAGCTGTTGAAGGACAGGTTTCTACAATTTTACATGATGTTTGACCATAGATATGCACAGATTATATTGTGAATAAAACTGTGTCACTTCAAAAAATCCACCCACAAGTGGGCTTTAATCCTGACATTAAAAGCAGTGGGGAACCCAAGGAGATGTAGAAAGGGGAATAAAAATCACATGTACCCAAGCACCACTTCCCACGTGTTGACCTCAGGCATGTTTCCTAACCTCTCTGTGCTTCCCTTAACTCCTCTGTAAGATGAGAATAATAAATAATAGTCCTGCCTCACAGTGCTGCTATGGGTAGTCATGATTTAATAAAGGCAGTTAATTTGGACATCAGCTGGCACATTGTAACTATCAATGGATGTGTTTTTCTCTTTTCTTTTGAGAATAGATCAATGTTGTCCAGGCAGGTCTCAAGTGATCCTCCCATTTCAGCCTCCCAAGTAGCTGGGACCATAGGTGTGCTCCATTGCTTCTGATTTTTTTTTCCTGGTGTTATTGAGTTTAGAATCCAGGGCCTTTATATGCTACACAAGTGCTTTGTCACTGTGCCCCAGTCCCCCTCAATATGTGATTTTGTGTGACAAGGTTCCCTGAGATGCCTTCAGTTTAATTTAGTTGATTATCTTTTACAATCATTCAGTCCAAGCAGGATAAAGTGAGGCCACAATAGCTCCTCTGCTCTGTGGTAAAGTGAGGCCACAATGGCTCCTCTGCTCTTTCAGCTCATGTTTCTCTGTGGATACACAGTGAATTTGGATTCTTATGTTTCTGCTTTTTATGGCTCTTCCAGAAGGTGTCTTTCCCATTTATTACAAAACAATCCACCAATGGGTGTCTTCTCTTCCCTGTAACTCCAGTCTTCCCAGCCCCAGTCTCCCATGTTTTCTCTTTATTTCCTGAGCTGAGATGATGCTCATTCAGTTCCACCGGGTTCCTATTCATCTAGATAGGCCTGGGGGAAGAGGTTGCAGGGAATAGAGGAGCATCAATTAGAAGGCCTTTTCCAATGTTGAGCTGTGCTTTCTTGTTCCTAAATGTATCTCTGTGGTCTTCTCATTTTGATTTTCTTGTCCTGCCTTTGGCCAGACACAAGAAAAGGGCCCCAGGAAAAGGATAATGATAAAAGTCAAAATCCTTCTCCCAACAGGTCTAAAGTGATCTTGAAAAAACTCAAGTCACATCATCTGCTGTTTAGAGCATAACCCCAGCTTCTCATCATATCTAGGACAAATCCATGCTCCACACTGTGGCCAACCAGAGCCTACACAATCTAGCTTGCACCCACTGTTCCTTCCAGGTGCATCTCTCGCCACACTCACCCACCTCTGCACATCACTGACCTTCTCTTGGTTCCTGCAAAGTATCATCTCTCTGCTGTTGCAATGCACTTGCCTGAAATAATCTTCCTGCTCCTCTCCCTGAGCAACTCCCTTATATCCACCAGGTTTCAGCTTAATTATCAGCTATGTTGCAAGTCCTTCCTCTCTTGATTCCTCCATCCAAATTGCTTTATGCATTTTCATAACATCTTATATTTTTTTCTAGAGATTTAGTCATAATTTATAATTATATATGTTTTAGTTCAATAGATTTTTTGAATGCCCACATCCTCCATTAGGCTCTGCACAAGAACATTGGCCATGTCTGTCCTGCTCTAGACATGGATGCATATTTTTAAGCTTATGTATTCATGGTATTGTGGAAAACACCTAAGAGCATGATGTTAAGCATTCAGAAGATCTAATCAGCTGAGGTACATGTGGCTATTACTTCTCTGAGCCTCAGTTTCCACATCAGTGAAATGTAATGATATTCCTTAAAGTCTTATGAAAAACTCTTAAGCAAAATCCACAGCATTGGGACAGGTGCTTAGTAAATACTCGACAACTCTCATCTGACCTTACCAATCATACCACCTGCAGTCTATTTTCACAGCAAGTATATTAAAAGTAATATCAGATTACATTATTTATTCCTCCATTTGAAATTCCCTGATGTCTCCTTACTTTATTATGAATTCCTTAGAAACACAGGCCAGTCACCTGCCCTCTCTTTGCCTCCCTCTCTCTTCTCTCCTCGTCAGCCTCTTCTCTCTCTCATCCAGCCACACTGACCTCCTTGCTAATCTTCAGGCATACCAGGTACACCTGCACTATATCCTTCACCTTGACTGCTCCTGTTGAGAAAGATCCTTTCCTATTTGAGAATGGCTGGCTTCCTCACCCTCTCTAGTTACTAAACTACTTAACTACAGTTGCTCCTTGCCCCAGCACTCCTTGTCCTCTTTATCCTGCTTTACTTTTTTGTCAACTCACTATTCACCTTTCAAAATATTCCACAAGCAACTTACTTTTATTCTGTTTATTGTCTACTGAATCCCACTAAATTGTAGACTCTATGAAAGCAGGCATTTTTGTCTCTTCACATCATCTGTTGTATCCTTGACACTGAAACAGGATGTGGCCTATAGTAGATAATAAACATTTTTTAATGAATAAAAGAAGCCATCACATTAGCATTACTATTATAATATGGTGATGAAATCTATTTTCCTAAGGTACCTCTTCTTAAATTCTAACCCTATTTTCAAAAAGAAAAAAATTAATTACTTGTCATTAGGACACTTTCAAGATAATTTGTCCCTTTAGAGAGTTAATTAAGGGCAAATAAGTTAGCCGAAGATTATCATATATTTTGAGACAACTCACATCTTCTGTCATCTGGTCATTTTTATTGGAGTTGTTCAGTTTTGCAAAATATTTCTCAAAGGACCCTTATTATGGTTTTGGTCTCGAATGGTCCCCAAAGATTCATATATTGAAAGCATGGTTCCTGGTGCGGCAAGGTTCAGAGGTAGGGTATGGACAGTGGAGGTAGGTCATTGGGGATGTGGCCTTAGGAACTATGTATGTCCCTGGCCCCCTCCTCTCATTGTCTCTGCTTCCAGCTGCCATGACTGAGAGCAGCTTTTCTTTGTCATGCACCCTGCCACTGTGGTTTCTGCCCTGGATCTTGCCAACCATAAACTAAACCTTTAAAACTGAGTCAAATAAAGCTTTCCTCCTCTAAGTTGTGCTTGTCAGATTTTAGTGACAGTAACAGAAAGCTGACCAAAATAACCCTCTCTTTTTAATTTAGCATTCTAACCTTTCCTTATCAATTCCTTTTATCCCTATTTATTCATGTGCCTATTTGTAAAATAAATGTATTTTAGTATATGCATAAAATCATAAAATTATATGTATTAATGGAGTAGCATGATGTTTCGATACAGGTACACATTAGTTTAAACAGATCTATCTCCTCAAACATTTGTCATTTCCTTATGATAAAACTTCTAATTTCTATATCTTATCAAATCTAAATATTTGTATTAAGCTACTCTAGGGAAAACATCAAGACCTTTTCATTTTTCCCCGCCCAAAGGCCCTGCCCTCAGGCTATGATGACAAGGCCTGTCTCCATCATTTATGTGTCTGATCCTCTGCATCTCACTAGATCTTAATTTCTTGACTTTGCCTTATGTAATCCTGCTGCTTCTCAGTTGCTCACAGTGATTTAGCTACTTGGCCTGATTAAGGCTTTGATTGACATCAATATTTGCCTTTTAGAATTATATTTGATCAAACTTTTTTACTCTGGTCATATTATACACTTTGCTATACTTTCTAATTCCCCTTTAGGGGTGTAGCGATATTTGAGATTGGAAGCAGGAGCTAAGAAGGGGCCATAATTACTTAAGTCCCCAGTGGGATTATCATGTGGCAGATATCAAAGGAGAGATCCCTTTAGAACAGAAAATTATGCAAGAGAATGAAAGCTGGTGATAAATAAAATGACATTCATTTTTTTTCTACTAGTTTTTCCATGGCAAGGACACCATGTATTTCCTTGCTTAAGCATTTCACATGGTATCTAGTATATAACAGGCATTAAATAAATGTATTTACTGAATATATTTGTTAAACAAATAGGGCAGAACACTTATTATAAATCTAGAGTGGGCTCGTATTGTCATTATGTGGTAGCTTTCCATCAGAATTATATAATGACTCAGCAGCTACATAGTCTCAGGATATGGTAAAAATATGTAAACAAAGTATACTAGGAAGAAAGACAAGTGGATTTTGGTGAAATGGAGCCAAGAAGCTCACCAGTAGTTAAAACTTTGGAAATAACCTTTCACGGCTGTAGGGAGTATTGACTACATTGATCCATTTATAGAACTTAGACTGCCATAAGTTCAATGAGTGATACTTATTATGTTTTTATTATTTTATTACCTATCAAGATTAAGAATATCTATTCTTGGTCCTGATCCCTAAGACTCTCATTCAGTAAGCCTAGGCTTAGGCAACCAGAGCTTTACAAAACCTATTGATTCTAAAATCATTCACTGAGAGCATTGTGGGCTGAGTGAAAGAAGATGTGGCTATGGAATTACAAGCCTGCTTCCTGCTCTTTCAATTCTTATACCATTCCTGGGGCCAGAGACAGACAAGAAACATATTCCTTTTCATGTTCTGTGTCATCTGTCACATTGTTCCTCACCTTGCTCCAGACCCTCCTTCTGTCTTACGGGGTCATGAAATAGTCCCCTCAGTCTCCCTGCCTGCCTGCCACACACTTCTCTTTACTGAATCATTCCTCTGCCTGAGACTTTCCATTGCCTTCTCAGTGCCTGCAGAACAATGTGAAAATACCTTGGCAAAGGCCAGAAAGATCATTTAACCTATTGGGAAGAAATATACCAAGCAATTAAGAAAACAGACTTTGGAATCCCACAGAGTGGGATTGAACTATGACTTCATCATTTACCAGCTGTGTGAACTTGTAAAGTAACTTTTCTATGGCTCAGTTTCCTCATTCATAAAATAGAGATGTTAATAATGTTCTCAGAGAGCCCTTCAGAATATTAAATTATATATGGTGCTTATCCTAGTATTCAATAATATTCAATATCTAGCAGAATAAGTGCTAAATAAATGGTAGAAGTTGTCATTGATACTGTTATGATTAGTTGTAAAGTGATCTATCTCCAATTTATCTTTTTAGTCCTGCCTTTTCTCCCCCATATTCTTTGTCTCTCCCTGTCTGGCCTTGCAATCCATTTACAAGAGACTTCTCAACATTCTCTGAACACGCCTTGTCTATCACAACTCTGTGACTGCACATGTCATTATGTCTGCCTCGATTTCTCCTTTCCTTATTCTCTGGTTAGCAAATATGTACATATGTGAAAATACCAATTCGTTTGAAAGACCTGATTTAAATGGCACTTGTGTGTGATTTTTCTTTTAAATCTTGTCCCTCTCTATAACTGTGCTCAGTTCACATTCCTATTATAGACAGAAGTACAGAGAATGGTGTTGTGAGGGGTGTCTATTTTATCAAAGACTGACTTAGCTTCTGGAAGTTGTAAGAAAAATAACCACTTCAAAAATAAATACGCTGTAGAATGGCAATAATTTCTATTGTGATTCAGGAGAATAATCGATCAAACATGAAATATTTTTATTATTATTTTTACTGAGGTTCCAAAATAAATTATTTCTACCCCCACCTCAGTTAATTTTGAAGGCTGTACCATGTCTTGGAATCTGATTCATCAACAATACCTGCTGTGCATACATTATCTGCAGCACACTGTTCCAAGTCCTATTCAGATCATTAAAATGCTACACCTATTAAGATTGCATTCTGTCACATCACACTGACAGATGGATTTCCCATTGGAAATGGGGATTATCGGGAGCATTCTTTATAGACACAAATTTTGGATAATAGTAATGTGTCAGCATATCCATTAGTGATTTTTTTCTATTTTACTGGCATGATGTCCTAATTTGGTATCAATGACATAGTTTGGATTCTGTAAGCTATTCTACAGAGTCCTTACTCATAAGTAATTGATGACAATTCCAATGTTTCCTACTGGTTGTCTGCCATTGACAGCAGTAAATAGAATGAACTCAGCATGCATTCCACTTTTGCTCCCTCCACCTGTACCAGTGAACAGGTGATTGTCTTCCAAAACCTGCAAAGGTGGGTGCTAAACAGGATGATTTTCCAAGGACAGAAAGGATCCTCCCACCCAACTAGCAGGCAAGAGATTATTTAGGACAATTCTACTATACAGGCTTTCCTCTCAAATATCATTCTAATAGAAGTGTCTCCCTCCTTTTTTTAATAGAAAAATAAATATCTGCCAAGGGAATTTAAAATTAAATTAATTTCAAGATTACTAAAGGCCACTTTCTTTTTTTTTTAACTTTTTATTGTAGTAATTCGTGCAATATAGCATACATCTTTGTTAAGTACGAGTCGTTAACAACATATTTGCACACAATTCTCATTTGACCCCTTCCCCGATTCCCACCTCAATCCCCTCCCCTTTCCTCCCCCTCAGGTTCACTTTGGTGAGTGACCTTGATATGATTGTGTAAGTACATCATGTGCTTTAGGGCGTCCCTCTGCCCCCTGTGTCCACTACAATTAAATCAACTTCGTTGCTTATCGAGGATCTCTCCTTTTCATCTGGAGACCCTCCTATGCCCCATCTTCTCCCTAGCATCCACATATTAGGGAGAACATATGCTTCTTAACTCTTTGTGACTGACTAATCTCACTTAACATAATGTTTTCC
>PVLC010001630.1:0-136652 GCA_004027655.1 Graphiurus murinus
TTTTTTTTTTTGCGGTACTGGGAATTGAACTCAGGGGCATTCTACCTCCGAGCTACACCCCCAGCCCTATTTTTATTCTTTATTTTGAAACAGGGTCTCACTAAGTTGCGAGTGCCTCACTAGGTAGCTGAGGCTGGCCGCGAACCCGGATCCTCCGGTCTCAGCCTCCCGAATGCTGGGATTACAAGCGTGCGCCACCCCGCCCGGCTCTAAATTACACTTTTAAATACTCATTTATTTATTCATTTGACAAAGTATTTTCAACTCCTAATAAATGGTATAACCATTACCAAAGCAAACAAAAGTTCTTATCTTTATGTTCTCATGAAGTTGACATATTAATGAGGTGAGGAGCAAATGATAAATAAATAATGTATGTATATAAATGCAGATGAAGATATAATGGCAGGCAGTAATGAAAACATAAGGCAAATGATCTGGACGTGCAACTTTAAATAGGCAAATAATTAAGGAGGGCTTCATAGAAAACATGGTATTTGAGCAAAGACTTGAACTGGAGCAGGGAGGAATATTTCAGAATGAAAGAACTGATGTAAAAATGTTGCATAGGAGACATATCACGTTGGAAAAATTGTACGTTAACTTGGCTGAAGTGGTCTAGGCCAAGAGAAAGTGACTAAGATTAAGTTATAAAAATCATTAGCATTGAAAAGATGGAGGCTGGAGATCATAAAACTGATTTGTTATCTGATTCTTTATTTTCTTAGAATTTAATTTTATTATATATGCAAATGTATCTTTAAATTCTTCTTTAACTACCAGTTTAAGAATATTACACAGGCTTTGAGACATAGAAGATCAAATGTCATGTGTTTTCTCTCCTGTGTGGAAGCTAGCTAGAAAGAAAAAAAGGGGTGCTCATTTCATGAAAACAGAAGGTAGACAAGTAGAGTAGATGAAGAGGACCATAGGGAAGGGAAGTTGGGAGGGCAAAGGGAGGTACTAGGGAATGAAATTAATCAATTATGTTCTATACATGTACAAATATGTCACAATGAATATGATTATAATATACCAGATAATTATCTATAACATGAATATTTGATATATACTATTTTACTGAAATACATGTAATTTATTCCTGATGCTTCTGCTTGAAATCTAGCAACTATAATCTGTGGTTGAGACCAGTTGTAGAAGCCTCTTTGTTCTCAGAATTTCCAATTCATATGCAGTGTTTCTTTAATATGCAAAGTGCTCTATAATCATATCCATATTAATCCTGTTTTACTGATTAGGAAATGAGACTAAGAGAAATTAAATAATTTTCTCAAGATCATCAAGGTAATATGTGGGGAGTCAATATTTATTTACAAGGCCATCTCATTCAAGAAACTCTGTCCTAACCAAAACATTATATGATATATACCAGTGTATAATATATACCAGAAAAATGGTGATAGTAAAAAATTTCCTAAATTTTCACAAAGCAAATGGTTTCAGATATGTAATTTATAGCAATTATTATGCATATTGATATCTAAATGAACTAAAATCCAATTGAGAAAGTTTTATTTGCAAAAAAAAACCACAAAATTTTTAAAATACTTGATTTAAAAGTTTCAATTACAAAGAAAGACACTTTTGGACATACAAAATGATAGACTGTTACTAAAGCAATTCAAGACAATCAAATGATAAAAAAGCAAAGTCAAGAGATTGCTGCCAGCTGAAGAGAGCTCAAGTTTATCACCTTAAGGTCACAGGTTTGAATCTTTGCAAGCCTATTACTGACTGAAAATCATTATACTCTGACAGCTATGTCTCTTTACTTATTTTTAACCACAAAACAATAAAAATCAGCTTTTTCATTTCCGCAAGAATAGCTTCAGTTAAAAAACAAGTAAGTAATGTGTTATAGAGCCTTTTCTCTCAAAACCAGAGTATAGGAAGAAAATGTGCTTTTGATTAGTAAAAGTTCTATACTTAGACAATATAAAGAAGGTTCAGGATATATATGTGAGAGAGCTCTCATGGGCATGGTGAGAAATTCTGTATGACAATAAAAGGAGGAAAATACTAAGCCAGGGGTGGTGCACGCTTATAATCCCAGTACTTGGGAGGCTGAGACAGAAGGATGGTGTGTTCGCAGCCAGCCTCAGCTATTTAGTGAGTTTAGTGAGGCCCTCTGCAACTTAGTGAAACCCTGTTTCAAAATAAAGAATAAAAAAATAGGGCTGGGGTTTAGCTCAGAGATAGAAGGCCCCTGAATTCAATCCCCAGTACCACAAAAAAAAAAAAAAAAAAAAGAGGAAAATATTAAGTGTCACTCAGGAACAGAATGTTTCAAACCTAGAATTCTTCAATTTGAACATTTACCAATAACCACAATTTTCCCTCAATCATTCACATATTGATCTTCTTCAGAAAACGAAATAGGAAGGTGATCAAAATCTGCCTTTAATGGGAGCATTAAGGAACAGTGGATATTTGCAATCTCATATTCATAGGGTAAATATAGCTGAAAATTTCTTCTATATATTTTGTGAAGTTGTTTATCATTTAAAAACTTATGGCACTCAACAATTTCTCAATGCAAAGAATTTAAAATGTTATCAAATCCGAGTATTTTTATATTAATAATTTCAAGATTGTCCTAAGATATTTACAGCAGGCTTCCCTACAGAGTTCCTTTATAAATCACTTTGCTTTTCAAATGGACATCAAGAATTTTGAAATATTAAATTATATTTAAGAACACCTTATTCATATAAAATAGATATTTTTAAAGTGAGTTTTCCTGTGAAAGCTGCTGACCACAGCAAAACCAAGAATATATGTACCACATACATAACCACACACTTTGTGTAAAAAACAAGTGACTGATACAAATCTATAAAAAATAAGACAATAGAATAAGTAAAATAAATGAATAGATATTCCACAAAAGAAATATATAGTCAATAAATATAACATGTACCTCATTGGATTTCAGTATAATGCTGATTAAAATGACAATAAGAAATCATTTTGCAAACCTACAAGGTCGGACACTTAAAATGTCAAACAAGGGCAAGATTAACCCAGGATATAGATCACCAGAAATTCTTAATGATTGCCCATGGGAAAGAACCTTGATATTGCCACTTTGGGAAATTATTCACATTACCTAGTAAAATGTAATAAGGTCAAACACTGTGAACTAGTGAATTAAAATCAAGTAGATAACCTAGAGAAACCCTTGGTCTTGTTAATCACAGACCTGTACAAGAATGATCATGTTAGCAATACTTTTAATAAAAAGAAACTGCAATGTATGTTGAAAGGAGAATGGAAAAATAAAGAATCGTAGATCTATAAATAGAATACTGTAAGGCTGAAAAATTGAATGCACTGCGTACTATATATTAATATGTTTGTATCTGAAAAATACATGGAGTGATCAAATATATCTCAGAGGAATGCTACTTGTATGCTACTACTCATGTGGTTTCAAATATACAAAATTAACAGTACATATTTTACTAATATAACATGTAATATTTCATTATAAGAAAATCTCGGAAATAACACAAAACTCGTTAGCAATTATCTTTGGATTAAAAGATGAGATATGATTGTGAGCAGATATATTCAAAGTGCTCAGCTATACTAATGCCCTATTTTTTATTTTGTGTGTGTGTGATTCTGGGAATTGAATACAGAAGCATTCTAACTCCAAACTATACTCCAGCCTTTTTTTTTTTTTTTCTTGAAACAGGGTCTTATTACATTGATGAGGGTCTCATTAAGTTTCTAAGGCTGGCCTTTAATGTACAATCCTCCTGTCACCGCCTCCCAAGTAATGAGGTTATATGTTTGTATCACCACCCCCAGCTTATTATCCTATTACTTAATCATCTTCAATATTAAATATATAACAATAAATGAATAAATAACAGAATAAATGAAATTAAATAGGCCATGCAATTGTTAGAGAGACATTAGCAGATAGAGCTGATTGGGACTAACCTGAAGTCCACCAGCAGGGCCTCTATATTCCCCTCCCCTTGTGAAGAGGGCTGAGAAATAACATAGAGTCACTAACGTGTGTTGGGAAAAGAAGCAATATCCTCCCCAAGTGTGCATTAATTAGGGAAAAAGGTTTCCAGGTAGAATAAAACTCAACACCTGGAAAACTCAACATGCCTTTCCCACGACCAGGGAACTTAACTAGGCCACTTCTCATTCCTGGGAATGGATCACTGCAGATCCTGTCTTTGGAACCATTGCCCCAGGTCTCTTTCCTAACCCATGAAGTGGACTACTCATGACTCCATCTCTGGAGCTTAGCCTCATTGTCCCAGGCCACTTTCCAGACCTGGAGAAGACCACCTTTCCATTCCTTGGAATAGCACCACAGGTGTTTTCTTCTGGTGTGAGACCATTCCCCCCATCTTCAAGGCCTTTCTCAGATGATGACATCACTTCTCTAAATAAACCACCTGTATTCAACATTCCTACTTTCTGTTTGAATGCTTTACAAGCAGATAAGCAATGATTTAGGTTGTGCAGACTAAGTTTTAAATCTCCTACCTGAGCCGGGCGTGGTGGTGCATGCTTGTAATCCCAGCATTTGGGAGGCTGAGACCAGAGGATCTGGGTTCGAGGCCAGCCTCAACTATCTAGTGAGGCACTCTGCAACTTAGCAAGACCTTGTTTCCAAATAAAGAATAAAAAATAGGGTTGGGGATATAGCTCGGAGGAAGAATGCCCCTGAGTTCAATTCCCAGTACCACAAAAAAATAAATAAATAAATAAAATAAAAAATCTCCTACCTGATGACACTATTGCTTATAAATTCTGTGACTTCAGTGAAGCTGCTTCACCCATCTATCTACAATTATTTCTTCATTAATTGAGATTATATGGGATCTTCCCTGAATCCATGATGGTTCTAATAATCCTTTATTTCGAATTTTTTTGAGATGATATTATTTTGGCAAGTGTGGAGAATGTATCTACAAATTACTTAGAAATAGAGACTTAACCTATTATGATTTCTTCATCTATTAATCTTTTATCAAATATCAATTTTTTTCCTATAAAATAAATCCATAATGAGACACACTGAATTCATTTTACTTCTATAAACAAAGATTAAGAAATATTACAATTATTGATTTATGTATGAGCTAATATAATAACACATTTATAAATATTGAACAGAGCAACTATTGGCATAAACAGTGAGAATTTTTTGAGTGCTATGTCACAATAAAATTTTAAGAGTGGTATAGATAAGGTTTTAAGATAGGAGAGACACAAAGGCAAATAGGAGAGACACAAAGCCTGGGAGTGCCATAAGAAAATTGAACTAAAAAATCTTCTTTCTATTTTCCCTGAGCCAAGACCATATGGGTGAGATGATGCATGCCTTTAATCTCAGGACTTGGGAGGCTGAGACAGAAGAATTTCAGGTTCAATACCAGTCTCTGCAACATAGTGGGAGGCTCAGCAACCAAGCAAGATTCTGTTTCAAAATAAGAAGGGCTGAGTGTTAGAGGTAGAATGCCCCAGTACCCCCCCTCCCCACACACACACACACACGAGAGATAGAGAGGTGGCCAAGATGAGATCTACTAATAAAATCACAAAATTATCAACTAGTCCAAGTTAACAAACTCTGATTCCTAGAAAAGGCTCCTTGATAAATGGGGCAGCCACTAGCCAAAGGTGGGCCTCAGGGGGCTTGCCTTGGAGCTCCTCTGCTGACCCAAGGTGTCATGAGCAATGGCTGCAAGGTCCTATGACCAATAAGTCACATCAAACATGGTTTATTTCCTTCCACACTCAAAGGTTAGAGTACACAGGAACTTATTAGGAAATTCTCTAAGAAAATTTAAGTTAATTTTGGATGCTGGGCAAGTGCTTTACCAAAAGCCAATTAGCTTCAATAAGCATCAAGCAATACACTTCATTCTAGCAAACTCTAACAATTTATGTTGAACAAGTATGTTAAACAATACATAAATCCTATAATTAGAGCATTTCAAATACTTAGCAAACAACAAGCTATAAACAAGGAGAGGGAAAGAAGTAATGATACAAGTCAGGAATGGAAAAGGAGATTCTGAAGTTGGTCCAGGTAGCTAGAAAGCTGAAGAGTAGCAGTTATTCTTGGTCATTGAGAAGATCAGGAATAGCTAAGTCACTGGATTAGAGTCATACCCATAGCATCGTGTCATAAGCAAAAGTTCAGTGCACTGCTGTAGAAAAGTTTCTCTTTTATAACTTTTCTGTGGTACTCTCAAGTGTCTTTGGCAGGCTTAGCGAACCTTACCAGTAGCCACAAATATATTGATTATGGAAGTCCATCAGAAGTGAGAAGGCATTTTATGATCCAAGGGCTATTATCAACTGCAGCATAGGCATGCTGGTCTGAGGCCTATGCTGACATGTCCAGACAAGTTGTTTGAATTTCTGAAGTTGTTGGAGCCAAATGCTGGCATCTCCAACCAACTTGTTAGGAGTTCCTAAATTTTTTTTATGTTGAGCCAGGCGTGGTGGCGCACGCTTGTAATCCCAGCATTCGGGAGGCTGAGACCAGAGGATCTGGGTTTGCGGCCAGCCTCAGCTACCTAGTGAGGCACTCCGCAACTTAGTGAGACTCGGTTTCAAAATAAAGAATAAAAAATAGGGCTGGGGGTATAGCTCAGAGGTAGAATGCCCCTGAGTTCAATCCCCAGAACCACACACACACAAAAAAAATTTGTTTTATGTCCCATATTCTATCCACAGGGTCTGTCCCATTTGAAAAATTGGAGATACCACCTCTGCAGGCAAAGCCTAGGCTACCCAACACATGTGCTGTTTTACCATTCATCCAGCACCCCACTCAGCCTAAAACTGGCTGAAGCTGACCCAGAGGGGAAGTCAACATATGCAGATCCACAAATTGCTGTGGTCACCTGCAGCAAAAGTAAGGCCCCATAACACTGGCTCACCACCCTTCCCAGCACAAAGACAGCTCCTTTGGTTCTACAATAGGCTGCAGAGTAATTACAGATACTGACCAGTCACCCTCCCCAACAACCAGCCAGCACCATGGAAGCAGCTACACCAGAGACATTCCCACCAGCTCATTTCAGCTCCTGATACTTCAGGGTGACATGCCTAGGTGGGGAGTGCCTCTGAGGGTTAGGTCTGGCAGCAGAAGCTGTAGGCCTGGTTCTTTTAGCTGCCCCCCCTAACCCCCCTCCCACACACACACTTAAAAATACACCAGCAAAGCTCAGCTCCTGCTGGGAAAGAGACCTAGCTAGTCAGTAGGGTAGGCTGCTAAGTGCTGCATGGGTGTGGGGAGGAGGGAGAGCTAGTGTTGGCAGGCCTTCCCACCAGCATGGTTGAGCCCTCCTGTGGAATTAGTGTTGGTGGAATAGTCATAGACTGGGGAGTGCCTCCCAGAGATAACATGGGCAGTAGGAGCAGCAGCCACAGTGGCCCAGTCCATAGAACCAGCATTGCCTGTGTTGTGGGAAATCCTTTAGTCCTTTTCATCAGTGCAGCCCAGCTTCTGCTGAGAACCTGTATCAGCAGGCCATAAGGGCAGGCTGAGAAATGCTGACAGGAGTTAGCACAGCCAGGCTTTCCCACCTGCACAGACCAGTCCCCACTACAGAATGAGCACCAGCAGGCTCTTACAAATAGGAAGTTGAGTATATCTGGACATGGACTGAGGATCTAGCAAAGCAGCAGCTGTAGTGCAGATCCTAGGATCATCTGTGCCCATGTGAAAGAAGAGAGCCTTCAGTTCTCCTCAGCAGAGTGGTCCAGTCCCTCCATCCTTCCTACGCCCCCCATGTAGGTTCAGCACCAGTAGCAGCAAAAGGAACTCCAGGCTCAGGGATGCTGGCAACCAGGAACCAGCTTTGTGCCTGGGCAGCATAAAGTCCCAGCTCACCCTGCAGTCAGGGGCAGTAGCACAGACCCAATCTTCAAGGGCACCAACACAGGTTGTGGTGAACATGAAGTCCACTGCACCAGTGAGGACCAACCCCTCTACAAAGCCAAATTCAGAGGTATTGACCAGTGCCAAAATGTGAAAGCACTGTCCACCCAGAGAAGGGAGTGCTCTCAGACCCTCTCACTAGCATCTCTCACTCCTAAAGACAGTACAGGGGCTGTGGAGCACGCCATAAGCACAGGCCACAGGGAATCCTACAAGGATTCCAGTATCTGCAGG
The DNA here is from genome assembly GCA_004027655.1 of Graphiurus murinus. NCBI lineage: Eukaryota > Metazoa > Chordata > Mammalia > Rodentia > Gliridae > Graphiurus > Graphiurus murinus. The sequence goes on from PVLC010001630.1 coordinate 8,186, forward strand.
AATGGAAAGCACACCTCCCCTCCTTTACATCATCAGCAAATCTCCTGGGAGCATGATAAAATCCATGAATTTTAAACAGAAGAACAAACAAGTTGAGAAAAGTTTCAAATAAATTAAACTTGATCAAGATTTCTAAAAGGTAAAGGAAACAGAAAATACATCACACAGAGGCAATTAAAGCCCACAACCATCTAGAGCAGGTGAAGAAGGCCTTCCTTGAAACTTCACTACTAACAAGACCAGTGCCTATTCAAATTGCTAAATTTTGTTGTTGTTATTGCCTGTTTATATTGTTATGGGTTGGATATTGTTTTTTTTTTCTCGTTTCTTTTTTGTTTTTGTTTTATGTTTGTACATGAAGATAACATAGTAAATATTTATGCCCCATGTATTGGCACATCTACATACATAAAACAAATACTTTTTATATGTAGACTCAAATAGACCCAATAAAATTGGGAGACATCTTCTTACAACAGTACATCAGTCTTTCAGAAAAAAGACAACTTCAGATATAAAGAATACTATATTTGACCTAACAGACATTTGCAGAATATTCAATCCAACAACAATTAAATTCACAATCTTCTCAGCTGTTCATGGAAGTTTCTCCAAAATAGATCATATTTTAGGTCACAAAACAAGTATGAGCAAATTGAAAGAAAATTCCTTGCATCTTTTCAGACTAAACGTAGAGATTAAGAACAAGAAGATCCAGAGGAATCACACAAATACATAAAAGACTAAATGATACAATACTAAATGAATAGTAGATCATAAAATAAATAAAGGGAGAAAATGAAAAATTTCTAGAATCAAATAAAGATAGAGACAATACTCACCAAAATCTCTGAGACACCTTAAAGGCTATGTTAAGATGAAAATTTGTAGCACTGAGCACCCACATAAGAATAAAAAAGACTCAACCTAATGATGCATCTCAAGACCCTCTAAAAATAGGAAAATTTCTAAAAATAGGAAAAAACTAGCCGCAAAGTGATCAGATGAAAGAAAATAATTAAAATCGGAGCCCAAATTAATTAAACAGAAAATAAACAAATGAATGAAAAAAATCCGGATTAGTAAAACACTGTTTTTTTAAATAAATAAAATCAACAAATTTTTAATCAACCTAAGCAAAAAAGAGAACAGACCCAAATTTCTAGGATAAGAGGTGAAAAAGCAGATGTCACCACAGATAGTGTGGAAATCCAGAAAAAATATCAGAAACTACTTTAAAATGTTTACTTCAATAAACTGGGAAAAGTAGACAAATTTCTAGACACCTGCAATATACATAAATTTAATCAAGAGGATAGAGAAAACATAAACATACAAATAGAAAGCAAAGAGATAAAAGTAGAAATAAAACTATTCCATCAAAGAAAAGTCCAGGTCCAGACAGATTCGCAGCTGAATTCTATAAGATCTTTATAGAATAACTAAGATAATTTCTTCTCAAATTATTCCATGAACTAGAAAAGGATGGAATACTACCAAACTCATTCTAAGAAGCTAGCACCACCCTAATCTCCAAACCAAATAAAGATACTTTGAGAAAATTACAGATCAATATCACTGAGGGACTTAAATGCATAAATTCTTAATAAAATACTAGAAATTAACATTCAAAACCACATCAAAGAAATAGTGCACCATTAACAAGTTGGTTTCATTCTAGGGATGCAATGCTTGTTAAGTATACACAAATTAATAAATGAAATTCACTAAATTAATAGACCTAAGGAAAATAAATCATATGACAAACTCAGATTCAGAAAAAACATCTAACAAAATCCAACTCAAAAGAAACTAGGGATTGAAAGAACCTACCTCAAGCATGTAATTATACCCAAAGTCAGAATGCCAATGAATGAGAAGAAATCTGACACTATCACCACTTATACTCAATATAGCCCTTGACATTCTAGTTACAGCAATAAAACAGGAGAGAGGAATTAAATGAATAAAAATGTGGAAAAAATACTTGAAATTACCTTTGTTTGCTGATGACAAAATTCTGTACTTAGAAGAACCCACCCTCCCCCCACCAAAAAAAAAAAAAAAAAAAAAAAAAAAAAAAAAAAAAAAAAAAAAAAAAAAAAAAAAAAAAAAAAAAAAAAAAAAAAAAAAAAACAGATTTAGCAGAGTAGCTAGTTACGAATCAACTTGGGAAAACTATTAGCATTTCTATCCACCAATCATGAATCCACTGAAAAAGAAATCCAGAAAATAATTCCATCCACAATATCCTAAAAAAAAAAATAACATACTTAGAACTAAATTTAACCAAGAAGATAAAAGACCTCTCTAGTGAAAACTGCAAAACACTGAAGAAATTGACGATTTTAGAAGATGGAAAGATCTCCTTGGCTCTTGGATAAGCAGAACAGATAAAAACACAATTACCATTCTAGCTAAAGAGATCTACAGGTTCAATGAATTCCCTTTTACAATATCAATGTCATTCTTAAAAATCTAGAGAAATTGGTCATAATATTCATATGGAAAAATAAGACCGAAAATAGCCAAAGCAGTTTTCAGCAAAAAGAACTATGCTAGAAGTATAATCCCAAATTATAGTACAGAAAATTAGTAATAAGAACATCATGGTATTGGAACAAAAATAGACACATAATCTATTGGAACAGAATAAAATATTCTGAAACAAATCCAAATATTTATAGCCAGTTGATTTTTTACAAAGGTGCCAAAACCATAAGCTGGAGAAAAGACAGTGTTTTAAACAAATGGTGTTGGAGAAACTGGTTATCCATTTGTAGAAAAAAAGAAATTAAACCTCATCCTCTTACCATGCACCACTGTCAACTTAAGATGTATCAAAGACTTAGAAATTAGACCAAAAACTTTGTAATGACTACAAAATGGAATATTACTAACACCCTAATTCACAGATACTGTTAGAAACTTCTTCAATATGAGCCCCCAACCTCAGAAATTTAAAGCAATAGTTAACAAATGGAATCACATTAAATTAAGAAAAAAAAACCCTTGTACAGTAAAAGAATCCATCAAGAATATAATGAGAGAGTCTACAGAATGGGAGAGCTTTGTCTGCTACTCCTATGATGGAGGACTAATATCTAGAATATACAAGGAACTGTAAAAACTTTAGAGTAAAAATAAACCAATGAAAATGAGCAATTGGATAGATACTTCTCAAAAGAAGAAATAAAATGACCAATAAATATATACTTTAAAAAGTTCAACATCATTTATAATCAGGAAAGTGGAAATCAACCTACAGTTATATTCCATGTAACTACAGCTAGAATAACAATGAAGACACAAACAATAATAAATGCTGGAAGGAATATGGGGAAATTAGAACTTTTGTACATTGTTGGTGGGACTGCAAACTAATAAAGCTGCTATGAAAATCAATGTGGAGGTTTCTCAGAAGATTAGGAACAGAATTACCTTAAGTCTCCACTATACCACTCCTGGGAATCTTTCCAAAGAAAAATAAGAAAATGATAGTGATGCATGCATATTCCTGTTTATAATGCACAATAGCCAAATTCACAATAGTCAAATTATGGAACTAACCCAAGTATCCATCAACAGATGAATGGATCACAAAACTATGGTATATATACACAAAATAAAATTTTACTCAGCCATAAAGACAATTAAATGTGTAATTTTCAGGAAAATGGATGGAACTTGAGAATATTATGCTAAGCAAGGTTTGTCAGCCTGAGAGAGCATATAGTTGTATGTTTTCTCTCATATGTGAAAGCTAGAGTGAAATTGAGACACAAAAGAAACCTCAGATAAAGGTGTAGAGACTCGAATGGAGCGGGAAGTGGCTTAGGGGAGAAAAGTGGGGGGATAGAAATGCAAGGAAGGTAACAGTTTAAATAATGCTATGTAGGTATATGAAATTACCAATACCAATCTCAATGCTATGTGTGGGGAAGGAGAGAGAGGTAGAATCTGGATGTAAACACACCAAATGTTGGTCATGTCTATATTCCTTTCACTGTATAGCTCGATATGATGTGTAATTACAATGCAGTAATAAAAGCATTAAAAAAGTGATGCCACCTTCACATGCACAATTAACATTTGCTGAGGAAATAATAACCTTTGCTTTAATTTACTCTCATTAAAGGTTTACATTGCTTTCTAAAAGTTATCCTGTGTCCTTCTGAAGAAACTTACATTCATTTTATCTTTTATTTTTTATTTTATTTTTTCAGTACTCAGGGTTAAACCCAAGGGAATTCTGCCTATGAGCTAACCCCCAACCTTTTTTTTAATTTTAAAAGAAGATTACAGAGGGTCTTTGCTAAGTTGCTAATGCTGGCCTTGAACCTGAAATCCTCCTTCTATAGCATCCAGAATACTAGGATTCAGACATGCACTACCAGGACTGACTCCTTACCATCAATTTTAAGTCTGAAAGAAAAGTTGTATGATCATAATTTTATAGGTGTAGTAGTTTTCATTTAAAATGCAAGACATAATTTGTATTTGCTTGAATATCCAATTCTACAAATAAATTAGTTATTTAGGATGGACAACTAATATTTCAAATTATTCCTCCTAAAATTTTTTGGCACTAAACTTAAAAAATTCAAGTCTAACTCCATATATGGCACATAATTATTGTGCATAACAGAACAATTCGTCACTAATCAGCAAAGCAGATAGATATGTGAGTACTACTCAAATGTTTCCTTTGCCTTTTAGAAAAATAGAGTTTCATTTGATAAATGACAGAAGTAAAAGGAAGTAAAGGCTGAATGCCTAAAACTAAAATATTTCTATGTTCACTGTAGAATGACACAGAGCCAGAAATTGTCAATCATGATAGCTTAATCTTATAGAAAGTAAGAGCAGAATGGTTATTAACAAAAGCCAGGAATAGTTATGGTCAGATAGAAATAGGGAAAGTTGATGATGAAGTACTAATTTACAGTGAGATAGGAAAAGGAAGTTATGGTATTCTATTGCACAGTAAAGTGAATATAGAAAGTACTGTGTAAATTATAATAGATAATATGCAGTGTATTTTCTAACGAGCTAGAAAATAGTTTTAAAATTCTCACCATGAAAAAGTGATAAATGCTTCATAGGGTAGATATATTTACCCAGATTTCAAATCACATAATATATAAGTATACCAAACATTACATGGTGCCCTATAAATATGTATGATTTTGAAGTATCAATTTAAAAAAATAACTTGGCTGAAATTCTTTTAATCATAGAACTATTCTTTCTATAAGACATCAATTTAGACCTAAAGATAAATGTAGGATAAAAATGTAAGAGAATGGAAAAAGCTGTTCCATGCAAGTGGTCATTAAAAGAGAATAGGGATGGCTGTAAAAATTGTAGGCAAAATTCACTTCAAGTAAAATAATTACAGTAGAAAAGAAGGGCATTATAAATAAAAGAGTCAATTCACTAAAAACATAATAATTATAAATGTTTGCACACCAAACTCTAGAGTACCTACGTACTAGAAGCAAGCTTTGACAGAATTTGAGAGAGATAAGCAACAACACAATAAGTGTAAAGTATTTCTATATTCTACTTTCAATAACAAATAGAACAACCAGTTAGAATATCAAGAAATAGAGTACTTAAATAAGATTATAGAGCAATTAGATTTGACACACATATATATAGGCTCTGTGACCTGTATATTTGAATATACAGTGGTGTATATACATTGTTCTTAAGTACACATGAAACATTCTTCAAAACTGACCACATGAATTCCACTACTATGGTTTGAAAATATGTTTCATTCAAATCTCATGTTAAAATGTAATGACTATTACAACAATATTAAAAGGATCTTCTAGTCTTCTAGAAGACTAGACTAGTGTTTTTCCATTGCAGGTACAATTTCTCCCATTATAATAGGTTGAATCATCTCCATTTTGTATTTTTTGCCCTTCTACTCATCTGCCATGTTTGAGATCATACAAAACATCTTTTGATATCACAATGAAATGAAACTTAAAATCAACGACAGAAAACTGGAACACTCACAAATGCATGGAAATTATAGAAGACACTTAGATTCCAACAATCAAAGAAATTATGTACAAAATTAGAGACTCTAAGAACAAATGAAAACAAAACTACAACAGAGAAAAAACATAAACCACTAAAAGTATGATAATAAAAATCTAAGAAAAATAATTAAAACTGAAAACAATAAAAAGCATTGAATTTAAATTTGTTCTTTTAGAAGCTTAATTACCCTGAATTGGTGAATTTTATATTATTATTACCTGAAACAGAAAAGCTATGAAGAAATCAGATATATTTAACTCACAGTTTCAAAGGATAAGAACCTAAACAACATTACATCAGCTCTGGTGAGAGTCCCCTCACTGCATTACATTTGGGGCAATGGAATCATATCAGAGAATTCATGCATTAACAACAGATAGATGATAAAAAAGGAAGCCAGAGAGAAACTTAGGAGAAAAGTCAGTCTTGCTCTTTAATAACACTCTTATGGAGCAAATCGGGTTTCACATGACATCAATTCCTCCTCAAGCAATCTTCTCAATTATCTAGTTACTTTGTCTTGGGCCCCACATTAAAAGTTTCCATAGCACCTCCTACACTGCCATTGTGAGGGCCAAGCTCTCAATACATGAACCCTTGAAGGAAACACTTAAATTATACAATTTATAGCAAAGCTTTAGCTAGTTAATGCAAAAAGAGAAAATACTCTACTAAAATCAGAAAAGAAAGAGGAAATATTTCAACCATGACACAGAAGTAAAAAGGTCTATTAGAGAGTATATTAACATATGTAACTTCTATCAATTTTATAACCTAGAAAATATAAATTCATAAGAAAACACAATGTACCAAGATTGCCAGACTCATAACTAATAAGAAGACATACTCAGTAATCAAAATCCTGTAAAACAGACAACAGAATCTGATAGCTTTACTGGAAAATTCTACCACATATTTAGTCTACCAAACAAGTATCAAATATTAGTCAAGCAAAAATTAACACTAATATGCTTAAAATATTTAAAAAAATAAAAAGTAAAATATATTTCCAAGTTTATACTGTGACACCAATATTACCCTGACACTCAAACCAGATAAAGACAGAAAAGCACAAGCCAAAATCTCCCAATAATATTGGGGATATCAAAAAGATTTTCATAAAATATTAACAAACTGAATCCAATAGCTTATTAAAAGGAATATAATCTATGACAAATTAGTACTTATTTCTGGAATACAAGGATGCTTCAATACATCACATTCATTCAAGTGTAATATACCACATAAATGCAATGAAGGATTAAAACCATCTTACACACTCAACTGGTACAGAAAAATATTTGATAAAATTCAATACATTTTTAAACATTCAGTGAACTAAGAATGAAAGGAAACTATTTCAACATAAAGAAATAATACGTAAAAATTTCATAGTGGACCTCATACTCACTGGTGGAAGACTAAAATCCATCCTGTAAGATTAGGACAAGACAACCATGACCAAGAACAAAACAAGAATGTTCACTCTTGCCACTTTTGTTCAACATACTACTTAAATTCTTACCCAGGGAAATTAGTTAAGAAATAATTGAAAGTATTCAAATTGAAAGTGAAGAAGCAAAATTATCTCTGTTCACAAAAGATGGGATGTCATATGTAATACATCATATTTACTACACACACACACACACACACACAAAAAAAAAAAAAAAACCCAGTCACAACTAAAAAATTAATTCAGCAAAATAGCAGTATACAATGTCAACATACAAAAATCAATTGCAGTTCTTTACCTAACAATGAAAAAATGTGAAAAAGAAATTAAAGAAACAATTTCAATGACATAAAATATTTCAAAACAGACTTTACCAAGGAAGTGAAAACATACAATAAAAACTTTAAATCAGCCGGGCGTGGTGGCGCACGCTTGTAATCCCAGCATTTGGGAGGCCAAGACAGGAGGATCCAGGTTCACGGCCAGCCTCAGCTACCTAGTGAGGCACTCTGCAACTTAGTGAGACTCGGTTTCAAAATAAAGAATAAAAACTAGGGCTGGGGGTGTAGCTCGGAGGTAGAATGCCCCTGAGTTCAATCCCCAGTACCGCAAAAAAAAAAAAAAACCTTTAAATCATTTTAGAAAATATTAAAGAAAACACAAATAAATGGAAAGACATCCCATGTTCATGAATTGAAATACTTCATAATGCTAAAATGTTAGCATGACCCAAGTGATTTATAGGTGTTTTGCAATCTCTTATTAAAAGAACAATGATATTTTACTCATAAAGAAAATCTTATTCTAAAATTTATTTGAAATATAATAGCTAAAATTTTTAACAAGAACTAAATTAAATGGCTCGTATTTTCTGATTTCAAAATATTTTACAAAGATAAAGTGATCAATTCAATGTGTCATTAGCATAATGACAGAAAATTACACCAATATAATAGAACACAGAGCCAAGAAATCAGTTCTCATATACATGGTCAAATGATCATTTGCAAGGTCATCAAGACCACTACATGAGAAATGATATCCTTTTTGCCAAGTGTTGTTGGAAAAATTGACTATCCACATTCAAAAGAATGAAGTTGTACCATGCCTTATACATATACACAATAAAATCAATATGAAAAATGATTTAATTGGAAAAGTCAAAATAATATTATTCTTACAAGAAACCTAGAGAAAAACTTTTAGAATGTTGGATTTGGCAATAGATTATTGAATATGACATTAAAATGGAGGCAACAAAAGCAAAAATAGACAAATGAGATTACATCAACCTTAAAAACTTTCATTTATCAAAGAAAACCACCAACAGAGTGAAAAAGCAACCTACACAATGGGAGGAAATGATTGCAAAGCATGTACCTGATAAAGGATTAATATCAGAAACACTAAAAAACTACAACTCAAAGTGACGTGTGGATGTGAGAAAGAACTTCTGTTACTTTTACAAATAATTGAAATAATCAACTTAAAAAAAGAGATGCTTATTTTAGCTCACAATAGCAGAGGTTAAAATCTGGTTGGTTGGTCCCTTGATTTGGGGACTGTGGCAAGTTCCCATATCACAGTGGGAGTACAGGGTGAAACAAGCTACTCATCCCATGGTGGCCAGGGAGCAAAAAGGAAGAGAGCTCACTCTCTTTGAGAACACACCCTCAATGACCTAAAACTTTTCACTAGGTTCTAGGTTTCTACTACCTTCCAATAGTGCCAAACTGAGAAGCAAACTTTTAATATATGAGCCTTTGGGTGATATGTAGATCCAAAATATCTGGTGTCATATTAAAAATGGGCAAGAAAGTTGAATAGATATTCCTCTAAAGATGACATACAAATCATCAACAAATATATGGAAGGACACCTGACATCACAAACAACCATAGAACTTCAAATCAAAACCTCAATGAGATATTACTTCACACCCACTATAATGGCTACTCCCTAAAAAGCCAAGTAAGCTGTTGCTGAGACCAAAATACTCAACAAGAGAAAGAAAAGTTTATTGGGGCTTTTAGATTCAGAAGTTTTATTCCAGCTGGGTGTGGTGGTGCATGCTTGTAATCCCAGCATTTGGGAGGCTGAGACCGGAGGATCTGGGTTCTCGGCTAGCCTCAGCTACCTAGTGAGGCACTCCGCAATTTAGTGAGACTCGGTTTCAAAATAAAGAATAGAAAAAAAAAATAGGGCTGGGGTATAGCTTGGAGGTAGAATGCCCCTGAGTTCAATCCCCAGTACCGCAAAAAAAAAAAAAAATGTTTTATTCCTTAGGACTGCCTCTGAGGCATAAGCTGCAGCAGCAGTGCAGCACACTGGAGCAGAGACAAAGAGAGATAGAGGGAAGGAAGGGTCCAGAGACATGGATAGTCCCCAGTTTTACACCCCAAATACCCCACCTTCTGTAGCTATGACTAATCTAAGAACCTACCTGCACTGCAGGCATGGTTTCAACACACAAGTGTTTGGAGGACATTTGAAATCCAAGCTATAACAGCTACCATATGTTCTTGCAATCCCAATTCTAGGTTCATAGTGAAAACCATTGAAACTATAATCACTAAGAGGCAAATGTATACTCAGGTCCACACTATTAGTGATCATCAAGATGCAGAAGCAATCCAAACATCCATCAATGATGAATGTACAAAAAGAATTTGGTATATACATATAATGTAATGATAATCAGCTTTAAAAATGAAAAAAATTTAGTCACACATTTTAATAAATATTAAGGAAATTATGTTTAGTGAAATAAGGCAGCCACCAATAGACAAATGCTGTATAATTCCACTTATAGGACATATTTAAAAGACACAGAATGATGGTTACCAGGTACTTGGGAAGGAGTAAAAGGGAGTTGTGATTTAGTAGGTAGATATTTTTAGATTTGCAAAAATAAAATATTTTTAATTGTTTCCCAACAATTTGAATATACATAACACTCTTGAACTGTAGACTTAAAAATTATCAAGATGATAAGATGTTTATATTATATGCATCTATCCCACTCAAAAATGTTATTTCGGTATTGATTATTTCGAGTAGAAAATATTCAAAATTCAAAAGATGTAGGAAATGTCTTGCTAAAACTCTATTGGACTAAGAGAACAAATATCTCAGAAATAAAGATTGTATAAATTATCTCTCCCAGAGAAGGATTATGGAGAAAATGGAAATTTCACACATAGATAGAACTATGCAAGCAAACCTTTCTAAGATAGACCTTATCTTTCATTAGTTTCCATTGTATATTTAACTTTCCACAGTTTCCTCCATCAAAAGAATCAATTTTTTTTGTCTTGTCATATTTCCACAATGTATTGTTTTTTGTTTAAAGTGATATGCAATCTCTTGGGGACTACCTGAATTTCTGGGTCTTAACATCTCCCTAAAACTAAATATGTCATGTGAAATTAAGAAGATGTTTATGTAATGCAAAAATTTGCATCAAGTCAGACGTGATGGCACATCCTTATAATCCTTGTACTTGGGAGGGTGAGATAGGAAGATAGCAGGTTCAAGACCAGCCTCGGCAACTTAGCAAGACTGTTTCAACATAAAAAATAAAATCAGGCTGGGGGTGTAACTCAGAGGTAGAATTTCCCTGGATTCAATCACCAGTCCCAAATAAATAAATAAATAAATAAATAAATAAATAAATAAATAACTGAAATAAAATTTCCATGCTTTCTCTACTGTTAGTCTGTCTAATGTACATGACCAAAGGAACTAGACCTAGGAGGAAAGTGGGGAGAGGGCATAAATTATCCTATTATATGTAGATCTTAAGTTTTACAAAAAAGAAAATATTTAAATTTGGCTTACTTGTCAAGTCACATTAATTTACAATTTACTTGTCACAACAAGAAAATTATATTCTGAATTCATCGTTAATGGAAGTTAATGAGATTTGAGTTTGCTGTTAGATACTTGTCATTTCCTTCTAAGCACTTCTTACATAAATCAGGTTTTCTGCAACTTCTCTAACTGTAGCACTGGGTTTCATTAAGACTGTTAAAACAGAGATTACTAAAGGCTTAAAATCTTCTACACTTGCAACAGTACTTAAAACTAGTGCTCATAGGTCACCTACTTGATCACATTAATTAATTGCCTATGTGAATTTCTAATGATTACTTCTGCTTTACTCTTGGATAAAAGTTTAGGATTGTTCAAATAAGGTCTAGATCTACTTGTAGTGGCTTTAGATTAACATTATCAAGCTCTATTTTTTTTTTCTACTCTCTGCTTCTTGATTACCAGAGATATTTTTGGCCAAATTATTATCCAATAAACTTTTGAGAACTTCTGAACTTCTATATTTTTCTGTTTCTATTTTGTATTTGTTAAACTAGACATTCTTTTTTGTTGTTTTGATTTTTGTTGTTGTTGTTGTTGTACTAGGGATTGAATTCAGGGGCATTCTATCTCCAAGGTATACCCCCAGCCTTATTTTATTCTTTATTTTGAAACAGGGTCTCATTGAGTTGCGGACGGCCTCACTAAGTAGCTGCAGCTGGCGAACCTGGATCCTCCTGTCTCAACCACCCAAGTACTGGGATTACAAGCATGCGCCACCACATCTGCTCCTAGAACATTCTTAAGGATCAACTCTTACCTGACAATCAAGGTCAATTCCTTCCTTCCTATGTTATTCATCAGGAACATTGTTATTTTCTACCACCATTTTTTCCCTTCATTTTTCTTTTACTTTGATCAAAGTTATTATTATTATTATTATTATTAATTATTATTATTATTTTGTGATACTGGGGATTGAACTCAGGGGCATTCTACCTTCGAGCTATACCCCCAGCCCTATTTTTTATTCTTTATTTTGAAACAGGGTCTCACTAAGTTGTGGAGTGCCTCACTAGGTAGCTGAGGCTGGCCGCGAACCTGGATCCTCAGGTCTCAGCCTCCCAAATGCTGGTATTACAAGCGTGCACCACCACACCCGGCTTTTTTTACTTTCAGAATATTATCTTACTGTAAATTTTTTTTAAATGCCAATTCTGTTGTTCATACAGTTTTCTAAGCTGTTTCTATCATCAGCAGTGTTGCTGTCTCAAAGAGACCAAAACATTCTGTATCTCTAAACATCTTTATTTTTTCATAAAATATGTGTATTAAAAAATTTATATGAAATTACACACATACTCACACACCTTCTCTGAATCTACTTCAATATAACATGAAGTGACATTTCATGAGGGAAAGAAGAAAGGATCCAGATAAAATAAATAAACATTTATTTTTGTTCAAATTCAATTTTTATTAAACAGGCTACATTTAACTTCTCCACATCAAATGTTCAGTTCATGCTTTACTAATTTTTTTTTCTAAAAATAAACATGATTATTGTCAGTAACTCTAAAGTATTGTAATTGGGTTTGTTAGTATTTGGACATTCTAAGAGTCCAAGTTAGGGAAATAGTGGTTGTTATGATTGATGGGCATAATGCTGTATGTATACTATCTCTGCCCTTCAACTATATTGCTGCTATTATTATTAGATAAAAAAAATTCTTAAGGCTAGAATAAATTTTTTTCTGATCTGATAGAATGATTTCTTTTTCTAACCAAAGCTGAACTTTTTGTTCATCTATCAAGAACAAACATATGTTTCTTAAGTCAACATTTATGAGTATATTAAATTTCCCATGAGTTAACAATTATAGTATAAATCAATTATTCTCAATTTTTAATTTAATTGCAAGTAACATTTTATAATTTTCAATAAGTAACATACTTATTTTTCTATTAAAAGAGAAAATGAATCAACTTCTTTACAATAACATCAAGATAGTTTCAATATAATCTAAAGGTCGTTAATTCAGAGTCAAGAATATAAATCTACATATTATTTATATTTTCTAAAATAAGTTTCCATCTGATATTATAATCTGCAATTAAAAGAATAACATTAAACAGGTCAATGTATATGAGAAACACTGCCAGAGCATTTTGCTACTGTTATATACCCATAAGAAATTGTTCTTCTTTTAAAAATCTTCTATTAATAATAAAATTAATGTTATTAATGTTCACTAGAACTGAGAGGCTTGTCTATTTAATCATTATGAAATAATTAGAACTAGCTTCTCACGTATTGCCACATGTCTAATTGGCTAGCAGTAACCTTACGAATTTTAGAATTTTTAAAACAATACTCTTAAGAACATCTGTGTTTAAATGGAAGGCCTTTTTAATGAGTTATTTCTACGGACTACACTTAAGAACTGATAATTATAATGTAACTTATTTTAATGTAATTAACTAAGGGTCTTATAAGTGTTGCTTTTGGGGGAGTGACATCAGCAAGATGGTAGGATAGTAGTTTCCAGTGTTTACTACCACACAAAAAATCAATTTGTAAAACCATCAATGTGCAAAAAACTCTACAAGAGTAAGAAATCCATGTGAGAGTCTGCAGCATGAGAATGGAGCATAGCCACAAGAGAAAACACATTGAGTAAAGCAGAAATATCAGTTTCATATTATATAACTCTTTTTTCCATGCCCTAGGCTTCCGGGCTTAACTATACCAAGACATATTATAAACAAATTTTCAAAAGACAATGAGAATTTTAAAAGCAACAAGAAAAAAGTAGCTTGCAACATAGAAGGGAACATCCAGAAGGCTATCAGCATATTTTTCAGCAGAAATGTTGAAGAAAATAGAATGATACATTTGATGTGCTAAAAGAAAAAAAAAAATTGCAAACTTATAATACTATATCTAATATAAAGTTCTTTTTCAGAAGTGAAGAGAGATAAATCTTTCTTATATAAATACTTTAAATTTTAATAATTTATTTTTTAAATAGAAGAAGCTGTCCACAGAAAAGCTCAGTAATTCATCATGTAAATCTGTCTTACACAAAGTAACAAAAGATATTCTTCAAATTGAAACAAAAGACAGTTAAAACCTAAAAATATATGAATGTATACAACTCATTGAAACAATAAGAATATAGTCAAAGTCAGGAAATTATAATATTGTTCAGTCTATAGATAACTTTTAATTCTGACACAAAAGGTAAAGGACAAAATAAAGTAATCGTAACCACAATAATTGTAATTATTAAACAATAGCTACATAAAAAGGATGTATCAAAGATGTACATTGGAACATCAATAATGTAAATGCAGAGGATGCATTTGATATTTGAAACTAAGTTGTTATTAGCTTAAAGTAGATTTTTTTAACTATAAGATGCTTTATTTGAGTCCATGGTATATATAAAGAATTGTTTAAAAAAATACTAGATACACAAAAGATAAAAAAGAAGAAATCTATACCAGTACAAAAAAATCATCAAATCAGTAAAAAAAAAGAAAAAAAAAGATAACAAGAGAGGAAGGAACACAGATATTACAAAACAATCAACTTTTGAAATAGAGTCTACATATGTTGCTGAGGATGGCCTCAACCCTGCGACCCATCTATCTCAGCCTCCTAAGTACTGGGATTAAAGGTACGCACCACCTCACCTGCCAAAAGAATCTTTATTTGACTTCTTTATCAACTTCTTGCCTGGATAACTGGGATCCCGAACTACTCGTTCTTCCAGGGATGCTTAATCATATTTCTTGTGTCAGTGTTTTTTTTCGGCCTAGTAAAATGTGTTCTGCAAAAATACTGCACTGAGATTGTATAACATTCAAGGTGTTATACTGATCTCATGGGACTAACCTTTGTCTCCATATCCAAATACTGTATACGAAATATACTAGCTTTGCTAGGTAGGATATCTGTGGAGAAGTGGACTGCAGAAGAATGTGTCTCTTGATGGTCTTGGCTAATCCATGCTCCACTCTCCCACTTTCAATTTTAAGAATTACCTTTAAATGTTTTGAGAATGCATCATTCTTAGATAAGTAGAAACCGTTTGGAACAGTCTAGCTTCTGTCCTCATCCTCTTAGAACAGGATGTCCTGAAACCTTTGGCTCAGTGATCCAAGTGTTTCCTGGGGCTCAAAACACAGGCATTGTGTTTTCATCTGTAGTATAAAGTGAGGTTCCAGCTGGGCATGGTGGCACACGCTTGTAATCCCAGCATTTGGGAGGTTGAGATCAGAGGATCCAGGTTCGCGGTCAGCCTCAGCTACCTAGTGCCCCTGAGTTCAATACCCAGTACCGCAAAAAAAGAAAGAGTGAGGGGCTCTATCTGCTCTGGGCAACTTTCTTATGCCTTAGAGAAATGGCTCACTCTTGATTCTAGGATTCTATTGATTCTTTTTTTTTTTAAATTGTAATAATTCATGCATTGTAAGCATACATCTTTGTTAGGTACAAATTGATAACGACATATGTGCACACATTTCTCATTTGACCCCTTCCCCAATTCCCACCCCGCTCCCTCAGGATTCTATTAATTCTTACTGCTTATCTATGAATAATAAAGTTGCTTTGCTTTATTTGTGCAACATTTCTATCTCACCAGAAAACATAAGAATGCAAATGGTAGAGGTCATGACAGTGGTGGCAGCAAGTCTGCTTCTATCCTTTGTCAAAGTCAAGAACACTTGCAACAGATGTTAACTTGATTGATTGCTATAATCATTTTCCAATATACATCAAAATATCATGTTACAACACTTTAAATATGTACAATTTTATTTGACAGTTATACCTCAATAAAGCTGGAGAAGTGGGGATTCTTTTTAAAATTAAATTTGAAATGTTTCTTTAAATTTGCTCACTAATAGTTAACATAAATTCAAATTCATAATATCTTACAAATAACTTTTAATGTATAGATGCAACAATCATTCTGTATTAAAAAGCATTAATATACAAACACATGGTTTTCCAAAATAATCTAAATTATTTTGAATTTTCCACCTATACAACTTTGTAAAGTGTTCTATTATTGTTTCTTGGATAAGCCAATTAATTACTTCATGGTAGTAGGAAATTCAATATTTATATTGTTAATTGTCCATCATTATTATGTTTATATATACTTCTGTTTCTCTACTGATCCAATGAAAATTTTGCTAGAACCAGCTTTCACAAAGATTTATTTTCTTTATTGTTATAACATTCTATTTGCTTTTTCAATTTTTTTCTAGGGTTTAAAATTTTACCTTTTATGCCTGAGGAAAGAGATGTCAGGGTGTACCTAGGGAGCATCCCTCTAGCTCTGAGAACTACAGGCAAGAGGAGAGAATTCCCTACTCCTTGGAGAAGATTACCAGCATACTTAAAAAGAAGAAACTGAATCCTATGGATACAGTGGGTGCAGAGCACCAACCTAAAGGAAAAGTCTAATCTGCACTTCATGCCTGCAAACCTCTAGATTATACAACCAGGCTGCCCATTGAATATCACTGTGGCCATGGTAGAACTCTTCAGAATCAAAATCACAAGGAAACAGATGATTCCTGCAGAATCCTTAGAGATCCCAATATATCTCATGGCAATTGTGAGTTTACATGTAGTTTCAGTGGGAGACCACATGGCTGCTGGAGGTGGTATGTCTCCATGGAAACTCCTGAGCTTTCAGAGTCTGGGAGTTTCAGAGAATCCCTGCAGGCACCTTAAAAGTGAGAATTTGCTGACAGACCCACACATTACCAGAGGTGAGAGGCAGACACATCAGTCTACCCCACTCCTCCAGGCTGCCAAGAAACAGTGGGCTGTAGACCCCAGTTGCACTATCCTTTAGTGATACAACACACTGGAAAAGTATAAACACTCATACTGCTGTGCCTAAGTCTTATTGGCTTGCTAGTGGATGGGTCTCTGGACACTAATGTTATACCAACTGAGAGGCATAGCCACCCCTCCCCTCTCACAGAAGTCTAGATACACACAAGACAGACAGCACCATAGGTCTCTCAGCGTGTTAAACACTTAAGTGAAAGTCATGATTACCACTGAGCCTATACACTATTAGGGTGGTAACAGGTGAGTCCTTGGACATTAATAATTGTGATCTATGAGCAGTATCACAGTTAGTGAATGAATTTGGCTCCCCCAAGACTAGAAAAAGTTGCAACCCAATGCTTGCAGACTGCAAGCACATAAGGGTGGGAGGAGGCTACAGGACACAGACTGACTGTAGTGGCAATCTCTCAGGGTGATAAAGTTAAGATGAATGTTGGGATCACCTATAAATGACTTTGAATTGAAGCAGGCGGTACCCTCAGAGAGCACTAGAGATGATGCAACACTGTGCCCCTGGCAAAGTGCAGGAAGAACAGCAGTGAAGGTTACAAGAACAACATATATTAAAGAGGTGGAGTCTGAACTCCTTAAATAGGTATCCTGCAGGATTTCAAATGACCACCATTAGAAGGACACCTGAAATAATAAAATATAAAAAGAAGAGGGAACTCTGTGGAGTGCAGTCTTCTGTGACCTCAGCAGAGTGCAAGGTATAAGGTGGCCCTGGTAACCAGAGCAATGAGAAGGATGGGACCTCTCTAGGGAATATAAGCTATACAGACATTCCTACCAAGCTTGAAATGCTACAACCTCTAGCTGACTCTGTCTGGGTTCTGTGAGGACAGAGACGAGTGGATATTCAGTGACTACCTACACCAGTGCGAGTTAAGACATACCTTGGGGTGAATATTTACCTCCAGAACAGGATAAAAAATAAAGAGAAACAATTAGTTATAGAAATACACAGAGAAAGTCTGAAAATACAACAAAGATACAAATTTAAGAATCCTGAAAACATGAGAAAGAAGACTAGCAAAGAAACAATGAACTCCCATAACTCCACAACAATGGAAATTACCAACTCAGAGTTGCTGAAAATGCCAGGAGAATTTAGAACTTTAATTATAAATATTATCCAGGAATTTAGAAATGAGTTCAGGGGGGTCTAAAGGAGATAAAGGAATATATCCATAAAGATACTGATATCCTGGACGGGAATAAAAAAGAAGCTCTGAAAGAAAGAAAGGATGCAATAAATGAAATAAAAATTTCAATAGAAACCATCAACCACAGACTAGATCACATGAAAAAGAGAAACTTACACTTAAAGTACAGCTCATTCGAAAATGACTATAGAGTCAAAATATTAAAAAGGCAATTGAACAGCATGACCAAAACATCTAAGAGATTTGAGATAATTTTAAGAGAAAAAAGCTAAGAAAATAAAAGTAGAAGAAGAACTAGAAGCCCAAAACATGTAATGAAAAATCTCTTCAGAGAAATAAGATCAGACAACTTCCTAAACATAAAGAACAAGATGGACACACAGATTCAGGAGATGCTCAGAACTCCAATTAGACAAAATTAAAGAAGTTCTCTACACCACTTAATAATGAAAAAGACTAACATCAAGGTCAAGGAAGGAATCGTAAATGTGTCAAGAGCAAGAGGCTAGGTGACATTCAGATGTAAAATAAGTATCTATCCAGACTTCTCAAACCAAGTCATTAAAGCTAGGAGAGCCGAGAATGATGCACTACAAACCTGAAAGAAAACAACTTTCATCCAAGACTACTTTATCCAGCAAAATATTTTTCAAAATGACAGAAAAATAAAAATCCCCAAGATAAGCAGAGCTAAAAGAATTCATGTCTATCACACAAACAATAGAGAAAATACTCAAAGAAATAAAACACAAAGAACAAATAAACAATAAATACCAGAACCAAAGAAAGGATGAATTCCATGAAATGAAAAAATAAGCAAAGAAGAATTAATATTATCTCTAATCAAAAATATAACTCAAATTAAAGGATTTAAATGTTATTTTTCAATAATAATACTACATGTCAATGGTCTCAACTCCCCACTTAAAATACAGAGACTGGCAGAATGGATGCAAGAACATAATCTATCTTACATACTGTTTGCAAAACACACATTTTAAAGTAAACATATTTATAGAATAAAGATAAATGATTGGAGTAAGATATTTCATGCAATTGGAGCCTGAAGACAAGCAGGAGTAGCAACTCATATCAAATAAAATAGATTTCAAGTCAAAACATATCAGAAGAGACAAAACAGCTCATTTCCTTCTTATAAAAGGAACATTCCAACAAGAAGATATAATATCATCTATGCTACCAATGTGTGTGCAACATCTATGCTCCTAATGTGGGTTTGTTTTTATAAAACAAACTATTTGTGATATTAAGTCTCAGACAGATCTCAGTATAATAATATTGGGATACTTCAACATACCTCTCTACTATTGGATTAGTCTTCCAGACTAAATATTAGTAAAGATGCTTCAGACCTAAAACGCATTACAAACCAAATGTACCAATTAGACATACAAAATATTCTATCCAACAACAGCTGAATACACATTCTTTTCAGCTGTTCATCAAAGCTTCTCCAAAATAGACCATGTTATAGGCCATAAAACAAGCCCTAGTCAATCAAAAAAAGTAACCTAATTCCTTGTTTTAGATAATAATGATTGGAAGTAGAAATCAACAACAGGAAGACCCAGAGAAATTACATAAATAAATGAAGATTTAATACCATACTTCTGAATGAGTACTGGATTATAGAAGAAATAAGGGGAGAAATTTTTAAAAAATTCTAGAATCAACTGAAAATACTTACACAACATACCAAAATCTTTGAAACTCCTTAAAAGTAATATTAAATGAAAAAGTCATAGCATTGAATGCCCAGATAAGAAGTACAGAAAATGACCAAATAAATCTCTACTGACACACCTCAAAGTCCATGAAAAATAGGAAGTGTAATCCCAAAGTCAGTAGAAGGCAGTAAATCACTAAAATCAGAGCAGAAATCAACAAAATAAAGAACAACAACTAAAAAATATACAAAAGATCAACAAAACAAACAGCTGATTTTTTTGAAAAGATAAAAATGATTGATAAACATTTGGCCAATCTAATGAAAAGAGTCAATCCAAATTACAAGAACAACAGTTGAACAACAGCACTACAGATAGCATAGAAATCCAGAGAAGCATCAGAAACTACTTTGAAAAATTATGTTCTAACCAACCAGAATATTAGAAGAAATTGACAAATTTCTAGACACAGACATCCTACCTAAATTGAATTAAAAGGATATAGAAAACTTAAACCAACCAATAGTAAACAGAGATTGAGACAGCAATAAAGAGCCTCTCATCAAAGAAAAGCCAGGTTCAGATAAATTCCCAAACAAATTTTATAAAACCTTTATAGAAGACCGAAGCACAATGTTTCTCAAACTATTCCATGAAATAAAAAGGATGTAAATATCCCAAACTAATTCTATGAAGCCAGTATCATTTTAATACCAAAACTGAATAAAGAAAAATCAATAAAAGAAAATCACAGCTCAATATCATTGATTAATGTAGAGGCAAAACTTCTAAACAAATTACTAGGAACATGCATTCAAAACCACACAAAGAAAACTATACCAAGTCAGTTCCATTCCAGAGATGCAAGTCTAGTTCAACATACATAAAACAATAAATGTAATTCACCACATAAATAGAGCTAAAAATAAAAATCACAAGTCCATTTAAATAGAATCTTAGAAAGCATTTGACAAAATCCAACAACCATGCTTGTTAAAAACACTTCAGAAAAATTGGAATAGAAGGAACAGTCTGCAAAATTGTTAGATCAATTATGAAAAGCCCAAAGCCAAAATCATACTGAATGGGAAAAAACTACAAGAATTTCCTTTAAAATCAGGAACAAGACAAGAATGCCCACTATCACCATTCCATTTCAAAATAGTTCTAGAAACTCTAGCCAGACCAATAAGGCAAGGGAAAAAAAATCAAAGGAATACAAAAAGGAAAAGAAGGACTGAAATTATCTCAGTGTGCAGATGACATGATTCCATATTAGAAGAGCCTAAGAATTCAACCAAAAAACTTCTGGAGCTGAAAATTAAATTCAGCAAAGTAGCAGAAGACAAAATCAAACTATAAAAATCAATAGTAGGAATTAGAGAAGGGTTAAATGAGTGCCATATGCATGTATGCCTCTACCCGGTTGCACCTGAGTAAAACTAAGAGTAAACACCTAAGACTAAATCTAATCAAGGAAACAAAAACCTCTACAATAATACACAAAAGAAAGAAATTGAAGAAGACCTTAGCAGATGGAAAGATCTCCCATGCTCTTGGATAGACAGAACAAATATCATTAAATAGCTATTTGACCAAAAGTGATCCACAGACTCAGTGCAATCTCTACTACAATTCCAGCTCATTCTTCACAGAACTAGAATATCACTTCTAAAATTAATGTGAAATATCAAAAGACCTAAAATATCCAAAGCAGTTCTTGGCAATAAGAGCCATGCAGGAGGCATCACAATACCTGACTTCAAATTATACTACAAAACTATAGTAATAAAAAACAGCATAATACTGACACAAAAACAGAAAGATAATCCAATGAAACAGGTTAAAAGATTCAATACACATATAGCCAATTTATTTTCCACAAAAGTGCCAAAAACATAGGCTGTGAAAAAGATAAGATTTTTCAACAAATGGTGTTGGCAAACTGGTTATCCATTCATAGAAAAATTGAATTAAATCCTATCTTCTCTCACCTTGCACAAATGTCAACTCAAGATGGATCAAAGACCTGGAAATTAGACCATAGACTTTGGAATTACTAGAAGAGGACATAGACCAACACTCCAACATATAGGCATTGGTTAAAAAAAAATCATTCAAAAGACCCGAGGCACAAGAAATTAAGATGAGGATTAATAAGTGGGACTGCATTAAATGAAAGAGCTTCTATGGAGCAAACAATCAACAACCTTAATAGAGAGTTGATAGAGTGGGAGAAAATTTTTGCAAGTACTCCTTTGAGGACTAATATCTAGAATATACAAAGAACTTAAGAAACCAGCACTAAAATGGTCAAATAACCCAATTATAAAATTGGCAAGAGAACTACATAACTAAATAGACACGTCACAAAAGAAGAAATACAAATAGCCAATGAATATATGAAAAAATGCTCAGTATCTTAGCAGAGAGATGCAAGTTAAAAATACACTGAAATTTCATCTGATCTCAATTAGAATGGCAAACATCAGAAATACAAACAGTTCAAAATGCTGGTAAGGATGTGGGGAAATATGAACTCTGATACACTGTTGACAGGATTGCAAATTAGTGTAGCCAGTTAGAAGGTCAGTGCGGAGGTTTCTCAGAAGACTAGGCAGGACTGAGCTCCTTTCCAAGCTATTCCTTAAAATATCATCTTCTTGCTTAAAATATACACTTTCTAAATGCCCTTCTTAGCATTCAAATAAAATGTTACCTTCATCTTGCTATAGTTCATTTATTTCAGGCATTCTTAACTGTTATGAAGATTATGCAACTTAAGACATTTTTCAAAATAAAAGAGCAAATACAAAAACCAGACAAAATTCTTCTAATGTAAATATGGATATTTTTATTTTTTCTTCTATCTGTTGCTATTGCTTTTAATAATTACCTTATTCATCATTGCCAAAATTTTAGAAAGAAATAATGCCAAGATTACAATATTCCTTAATTAAATCCAATTTTAAGATAGTCTATATTTACTATACATCTAATTAAGAAGTAAATATATTACATGTGCACATTATAATAAATAAATTATATAAAAATCAATTTGTTAAGTAAACAAATGACTCCATACATATATATATACATATATATACATTGTTTATATATGTACATATATATGTATATATTTATATATGTGTGTATATATATGTATATATGTATATATACATTTCACTGAGGCAAAAGTGCTACAATATTGCTCAGTGAGAAATGTAATTCAATTTCAATTTATTTTATCTTGGTTGTTCTATAATGTCACTCTCTGAGCAGTAAGATTTCATGAAAACATGGTTTCAACTTGTAAGGGACAAAGAATGTGTTTCCCCAGCTTCAGTTTAATTGAGAGGAGCCTGCTATCTTAGTGAACTCACTATTCAGCTTTAAGGCTTGAGGCAACTACTGTTCCTTCCAAAGGAATATGACAGAACTTTTATTAAGCTTGTTGAACAGAGTGTTCAATAAGCAGTTAGAGCACCAAAACTGTGTGTCTATGCTTACCTCATATTGATCCATTCCCAGCCCTGGTCAGAACACTTATGCCTTCCAGCTAACCTGTATCATGGAATTCGGGAATAGATGTACAATGCAGGAGTATATCCCCAAATGCCTCCTTTAAGGGTGCTATGGTGCTCAGGAGGGGCCCATCCCCAAAGATGCTTATCAGAACTAGAGTTTGAATTGGACTCAATATACAAAATCCTACCCAAAATAATATTGTATGATATATTATTTTCTCCTTTTTACATAAACCATGCCCCCCAACAAAGTTAAACATTCCATTTTAGTATATCTGTCTTTACTTTGATACACCGCATATCCTAAAATTGCATTCCAATTATTTGGTTGTATCTTGTAGTGAGATTGTTGTTCTCTTTGGGAAGTGAAGCTCAATATGTTTATTTCTTGTGCCTGTAACACATGCCTGTTAATGACACAGGGCAAGAGAGAATGGGAGTGAAGGGCACCAGAGTTAGCACACTCCTCACCATTCTTATATCTTCTAATTATTATTATGTGAAGAGTCACTGCAATCTCTGCCTGTAACACAGAAAACTTTCCCCCTCTCTTTCACTCCTTCATCTCAATTTTACCTCATTCTGTGAACTCATTGGGCAAGGTTTCTTCTACAATGTAGAACAGGTCATTACAGGCCAGTATTCTCCTGGTATCTGATTAGGTAATCTCTAAGAGTTCAACATCTCTTTATTGGCCAGTCCTGATGTTTACTTTTTCGGGAAGAATGCATAAAGTTTCACCTTTGGCTCAAGAAAGTTCTTAAAAACAGTTTTATGAATAGTGAAGTGAGCAGGGTATTTTAATAAATACCTTTCAATAAATTGTTCAATTTTTCAGTCTCTGGAGTAGAAGGTGAATGAATGAGCTCCCTCAGTATTCTTATCACTCAGGTAAGTAAGTTTAATATAAGTATTCAAATTATTTATATTGCAGAAATATGCATTTTCTATATTCAGAATTTTGAAATATTACCTTACTTAATGAGCTAACACAGTTTTCTCTGTTACCTAATGTAACTTATTGAGGTATTATGAAACTATAATTAAAAGAGTATAGTGCAACACCGGGCGTGGTGGCGCACGCTTGTAATCCCAGTACTTGGGAGGCTGAGACAGGAGGATCCGGGTTCGTGGCCAGCCTCAGCTACTTAGTGAGGCCCTCTACAACTTAGTGAAACCCTGTTTCAAAATAAAAAAGAATACAAAATAGGAATGAAGGTGTAGCTCAGAGGTAAAATGCCCCTGGGTTCAATTCCCAGTACCACAAGAAAAAAAAAAAAGTATAGTGCAGTCAAACATGCAGTCAGGCTATGATCATTTTTCTCAAATAAACTTAAAAAAGTAATTGCTTAGAACAAAGTGCTGAGAGTTGTACTGTTAACTGGAAGACTGTCATTCATCAGGGAACATGAGTATTGTATTAGAATTTATATGACTTCAATTGATGAAGGAAACACTTCCATTGATGCTATGCAAATATACAAAATAATCATCGTAATCTCCATGCCATGTACTAGGAAGGTAAGGGAAGGGGGTGGGCAGGAGTCAAAGCAAAAGAAACTCATCAAGTACTGTGTCCATGTATGTCTCTATCACTCTGAACTTTAATATGATGTGAGACCATACTGCACCAATAATAGTATATTAAAAAAAATTATATGACTTCCAGTCCAATGCCTTGCTCATACAGATGAAGTAACTGAGATCCAGAGAGGTCAGTAGATTGCCTGAAGTCACCTAGTTAATGTTATTAGAGGGGAAAAGATAAAACAAGGACTGAAAAGGTAGGGCATTTTTCACTATCCATATATTGATAAGAAGGATTTAAACCACAATAGAAGGCTATACTACGCAATACTGGGAGCATGTGGGCCGTGGACCAAAATAGGAAACAATTTTATAATTAAAAGTCATTCTGGTAAAATATTAGAATAGTATTTTTCATTATTCACATATTAGTAATAAGGACTTAAACCACAATAAATATAGTTTAAGAATGAGAGTCAAAGTACATATTTCAGATGGTTTCCATAACTTAGAAATCTAGATATGTTATTTGTGGGTTTTAGAGATGTCTGAAGCCAACGTAAGTAGCAGCTATATTAAAACGATATTGGGACCTATAAAGTCAGAATGATGCATTTCAAGGAAACTAGAAAATATATTCTATTTTTATGCACCAGTGACTTAGAAGATACTTGAGACAGTTTTGAAACCAATGTTCAAGTACCTCAGGATTAATCAAAAGAGAGCTCTAAAAGAGAATGAATGAAAAAATATTAAGTGGGTCTTGTTCCTGGAGATGATTGAGCACACAGAGATTTTACTGTACGTACTGTAATGGAAGGTGACTTAATGAGAAGCAATTTAGCCTTGACAATTTCCCGTTTCCAATTCCGTAGGAAATGTTAATTGCACACATTGAAAGAGAGGATAAAAACATAGTTTGTAATGATGGAGACTTAAAGCTTTAAACATCAAGAGAGGAATATTTTGACATCATTTTATTTAAAAAATTAACTTATGTGCCTATTATATTAAAGAATACCTCAAACTTATACCCTTACCTATTGAAGTAGAACTACAGGTCATTCACAAAGACAGTCTGCTATTCTAGCTAGCACCTTGGATTAATTTAACAAGGTGATGATAGCTATTTAAACAGTTTAACAGCTGTGTTGAGCTTTAAAATGTCTTAGAAATTAACTTTTGACAGGAGGCCATAAGTTAAGCATGATATTTTTAACAGTAAAATCTGAATATTTTCTAAATGCACAAGAATGTTAGTAAAACGCTTATAATTGGCAATGATGAAAGAGCAGATACAATAAACAGATTTGGAAGTGAGTATTGCTAAAAGAACAAAAAAGAAATGAAGGAGGATGTAGGAAGTAGTTTAAGGAAAAGAGCAACAATCTTCAAAAGAATCACTCTCCACTGCAATTATCTTATAACCTGGAAAAATATTCTCCATGAAAAATTGAGATTTTTCCTTATGATTCAGTCAATGATGTACTTTTCTCCTGGGTCTTAAATATGTCATAAATATATGCAGTAATCAGTCAGCTCTCCAGCACCCAGGAAATCTGGCTTTGTAGCAGATTGAGGGTCCCTCATCTGAAATGCTTGGGGCCCAGAATCATTTCAGATCTCAGATGTTTTCAGACTTTGTAATGTTTGCATATATATAATGAGCAACTTTGGGGATAAGACCTGAGTCTAAACAATTCCTTTGTGTTTTCCTATGCATCTTAAACGCGTAGCCTAAAGGCAATTTCATAAAATACTTTTAATTCGTGCAAAAAGCAGAGTTGCTAATAAGGCTTAGAAACAGGTGTCTGCCACTGTATGTCTTAGAATGGTTGCCTAAAATGTAATGTATCCATGATATTTCTTACCATTATCAAGATTACTTGGTTTACCTTCACTGATCCAACTACATAGTTAAATGAAAAAAAGAAAAGAAAAAATTCTTCTTTTTTCATAGTTTCAAATAGCTTTCTATATTTTTTATCCTATATTAAAGTTGCACTCTATCTCAATATATTTTCAGTGCCTGTGTCTCCCATGAAAATGTAAGATTAAATGGGGTAGGAATCAGTTTTGTTTTCTTTACTACTTTAACTCTTGTGTTTAACATAGTTTAACATAGAACCTAGCACAATGAATATATAGAGAATTTAAAAAAAAATAATGCACATGTATTGGACATTCTTATTTTCTGTGTTTTTGAAATTTAGATGGATGCTGTTATCTCAGCTAAATTCCATCTCTGGGAGACACTGTACTTACTTTCTAGTCTTTCTTGTTTTATCACAAATCAGCTTCCTCAATAAATATTACTAACTGAATTTGATAAGGATTTTTACTACTTTCCAGAAATCATAAATTCACACTTATGATTGATTTTCTTAATTACATATTGTATATTGATAATTACCTGAAATTGAACTGAAGCTTTGCAATACTCCTTGAAACATGACTATGGTACATGCAACTCAGGAGAACAGGCTGAGTGGGTTCAGAAAAAGAACACTGTTGCTTCTATCCTGCAGTGCTTTCACCACTAAAATTTGCTTTATTTTCCACTTTCTATCCCTCTAATATTCCAAACATTTTATTAATGGACTAGGGTATGGCAACACTGCAATTAATGTTTACACTCATAGGTTATACAACTGTTTCCAAATACTCTGCTTTTTTGGGTCTAGGAATCATTAAAATGAGACTAGACATTCTAGAGTCTTCAAACATTTAATAGCCTTAGCCTTAACTTTTGTAGTGTTAAATATTCATCACTATTACATTGATGTTTAATTTTATACATAT
Organism: Graphiurus murinus; assembly: GCA_004027655.1. Lineage (NCBI taxonomy): Eukaryota > Metazoa > Chordata > Mammalia > Rodentia > Gliridae > Graphiurus > Graphiurus murinus. Next base: position 36,106 of record PVLC010001630.1, read on the forward strand.
TTATAATTTTTATAATATTAACCCTTAGCACATTTTTATTGTAACTATAATATGATATATAATTCCTATGGTAAAGAAATTTTTGAATTATATTCTGACAGTACTCATATTTTCAGCAAAGAAACCACTTTTTTCAAATGCACACTAAGGCTTTTTGAACAACATCACCACTGCCTCCCTGTTTTCAAGATAACCAACTACCAAAAATTGATATGAAATAATAACTAACTGGCCTCCAAGAATTTGGAGCACAGAGGAGATAAAAATATTGTTAGGAGTGGTGCATGAAGCATGAAGGAGGAAACTGCAGTAGAATCCAAGTGAATAAAACTTGATGGTACATCAAGTGATATTTTTTCAAAAAATAACTGTATTATCTAAGATTCCTTAAAACTCATAGTGAAAAATGTGCAAACTCAAATCTACAGCATGCCACATGCCAGAAGATATGCTTTATTTCTTTGTTTTCTATCATCGCCTTTGGGAGAAAAAGTTGAAAAAGTTAATAATAGTACAAGGAAATTCAGACCATGAGAAACATCCAGTTTCCATCCTGCTTCACAGCAAGGAATGCATTTAGACGTATCTGAGAACCATTCAGTGTTTCAACCTCAGGCAGAGCTTCTGGATAGCAAACAGAGATGGGACCTGGAAGTACAGCAGCAGTAGCTATTTTTTTCCACTTGTTCAGGCATGACAATGTTTATTTTTAAAAGCTAACAGACATGGCTTGACAGTATTTCTGGCACCTTAGGCAAGTGCATATTTTAGTCCCAGGTATGGGCCATAAAGTCAAGGTCTCCTTAATGAACAGGACACCTCCTAAGGAAGGCAAAACTATTTTTTTTAAAAGTCTAATTCTATTCATAAAATAGAAAAATAAAAAAGAATAAAGATAATAATGCATGTAGTTTGAAGTCATTCTTGATTTCCAATTTTGATTTTACAAAACCTTTGCACATAGTAAGCATTCAATAAATACTAAGAAAATTATATAGCAAATCAATATTAGAAAATATTTTAATGAGAGCATATTTTATACTCAAAGACCGTTGCCTCAGCTTATGGTGGCTAGAGAGAGAAGGAAAGAACCAGAAGCTGCAGCAGCTTTGCTAGCAAACCCTGTGTGGGCCAGGCCCCTGGGATCCTACCCCAGCAACCATGCCCTGCCTCTGACATGAAGTATGGGGGACATTCTAAGTCCAAACCTTAATGCCCATCCTCCCTCTCCGTACATGTTAGCGAGATTGGTAATGATACCTGTGGCAATTGTGGTGATTTAATATGACCACATATTCTTTGACACTTTACATTACTAAGTGGTGGTTGTCCTTTCTACTTGAGTGCAGACTTCCTAGCAACTGCTTTGAATAGTACGGTACACACAAAATGATGCTATGAATCTATTGGAACAGTCCTTAAAAGGACTGCTGGTTTTTGCTTTGTTCTTTGGGAACTTTGAGCCACCATGTCAGACTACCCTCATGGCCATATTTCCTCTGTGCCCCAAAATGCCAGGCATTGGAGTGAAAATCACAGGGACATCCTAGCTGAATCCAGCTGCTAGATAGATAGAGCAAAATTACCTCTGTTATGCCACATGACAGTCAGGCCCCTTCTAAATTCCTGGTCCAAAAAATATGCAAGGTAATATAAAATTTTTTTTTAACATCAAGTTTTGAGATAGCTTTTTTATACAGCAATTAATAATAAATGACAGCACATTGTGTAATTTTTTAGCAGACTAGATACCTGTTCTTGGTACCCACCTGGGAAAACTTTAATCTTTTCAAAGTGATTCACATGAATTTTGTGTAGAGCTTGAGAGGTATCCTGACATCTGACTTTGACCACTTCTCTAAATGTAAAACTTCTAATAAACTTTTACAATAATAAATAATATTAGTATGCATTTTGATCCTCCAATTACCTAAGGAACAGAATTCTTGGGGGGGGGGGTTAGATAATGTACATAAACTTCCTGTTACAAAGGAATGAAAAATAGGCTATTACTACTGTGAAGGTTTCATAAAGTCATTCCTATGAAAGTTTTTAGACAGGAAATCTTCATTTAGTCTGAAGCCAAGGAAACAATTGTACAATAGTATTGTTATGAGATAAGCACCATTAAAACCAAAATATATCTGAACAACCAAGAAATTTTCAAATAGACCTGTAATTTTTTGTGTGTGTGGTACTAGGGATTGAACCCAGAGGCATTTTGCCTTTGAGCTACATCCCCAGCCCATTTTTTTATTCTTTATTTTGAAACAGGGTCTCATTAAGTTGCAAAGGGCCTCACTTAGTAGCTGAGGCTGGCCACAAACCCGGATCCTCCTGTCTCAAACTCCCAAGTACTGGGATTACAAACGTGAGATACCACGCCCAGCTTGACCAGTAATTTTTTAAAAGTTATAATTCAACCTGGGAGCAATGGTGCACATCTGTAATCCAGTACTTGGGAGGCTTAAACAAAAGGATCACAGATTCAAAGCTAGCCTCAGCAACTTTAAGATAACTTTAGCAACCTAGAGAGAACTTCAGCAACTTACTAAGACTTGTTTAAAAAATAATTATATATATTTACACACACACACACACACACACACACACACACACACACACATATATATATATTCATCCATTCCTTGTGTTCAATCCCTAGTTGAAAAAAAATGTAATTATTACATATTTTACATATTTAAATTCACCCACTTAAACTGTACTACAGACATTTTTAGCATATTCACAAATTTGTCCTTTCATCACAAACTAATTCCAGAAATTTTCATCACACAAGGGGAAGTCCCTATACCTAGAGACTATTTTTAGGAATAAAAAAGTTGGTGGTGATCATAAAAATAATAATTTAGGCCATGCATATAGAATGAAATATATCAGGAAGCAAATCAAAGGAGTTATAAGCAAGAGAAGGGATAGGATTGTGTACAGAAAGGGGATAACATGTGAGACTGCGACTGATAACATGAGAGAGATCTGCTTCAAAGTCAGCCCTCATCTTGCATCTGGGACCGTGTCTGGTAAACAGTCACCCACACTGACATAAAACTTTCTCTACTCTATTCCACAAAGGTATATCTATGCCAGCTATGCAAGTGATGTGGCAAAGTGATACTTATCTTCTGGGCATCAAGAATTTTCACATGTAAGATAGTTGTAGTGATGCACATTGAAATAATAGTACTTGGAAGGCTGAGACAGGTAGATCCCAAGTTTGCAACCAGTCTCATTAACTTAGTGAGGTCCTCAGCAACTTAGCAAGACTCTGTATCAAAATTAAAAAAAATAAAATAAAATAAGGCTGTAGGTATATCTCAGACGTAAAATGGCCCTATGTTCAATCTCCGGTACTACACACACACACACACACACACACACACACACACACACACTAAAATATTATGCCTAAGGATGCCTATATGACCATCACCCAGTAAAAACCCTGGACACTAAGTCTATAAAAGGAATATAAAAAAAAAAGACACAAAATTCACTGTGGTTGATTCTGGGGATGGCCATGATTTTATTGTTGATTTAAAAATTTGATTAGTCATTGATATAATACATATTTACTTAAAACTTAATATGGGTTGACATTAAAATAAGTGATAAGAATTCAGTGGTGAACAAGGTACAGTGGCTTGCACTTAAATTTCTAAAAGAAGCCTATTACATTCCAATATTAACATTGAATGCAAATTTTTCTCCTAAACATATAAACTGAATACCTTTATAAAAGTGGTTTTTAAAGTATGTGTTACAAGCTAGTGGTAGAGAAAGACACACACAAGGAACAAAACAGTGCTAGAACTGTTACTTTTAACATCATATGCAAGGCTGTCATGGAATGAAATAATCATGTAAAATATTTTCTCTAATATTTGCCTCATTCATTATTGTATGCACATCATGTATGAGTTTCTTAGTATGAACAGAAATGATTAGATAGCTTCGATGAAATTAAGATTCAAGGAAGATTTGCAAAATATTAATCAACCACTAAAGACTGATACCCTGAAGTACTGCATGTCTGAGACATGTGTTTAAAAGCATTATGCAAACAAGTAAGAAGGGATAAGGTCTTGTATCTCCAAAGTGAATATGAGAAGGGTAATTTTAGCCCCCTCATTCCTCAAACAAAACAAAACAAATGAAAACAAAAATGTATAAAACTCTAGAGGTGAAATCCTAGAGCTTTGGCCCTTGAACAATCTGAAACTGCTTATAATCTTCAGTTGACATGAACACTGAACCCATGTAGACTTTGGTAGATGGGTATATTTTCTATTCACTCAGAGAGCCACATAGACTCTGCTCTTAGGATATTTCCCAAGTTTTATTGCTATCCTGTAATATGTAAATATTTAGGATTAATTCAAGAAAGCTTTCTTCCTCTGTATTCCCTGGCCATGTAATAGTGACTTTGCTTTTCCATGCACACCTCATCATTACCATCTCAATACCACACCAGAAGGCTAAAAACAATGGGTACACGTGATCTTGCAAAGGAACCTACAACCTCAGACTTACATGAAAAGGTAAGAGACCTTTGTCTAAGGAACTACAACTTGGCATCTGTTAAAGCAGCCAAATTACTCTCTTAACTGATATATGTATACATTAATGAAGGAAGTTTCACAAAACAATATTTATTTTAACACAATAAGTCCTCTGATATTTCCCTCCCTAGTCTGTTTAATTTTTCAAGATACAAATCCCAGTCTATTAAAATGATTCCATAGAGATCCAAGTATGTAATGAGAGATGAAATATGATGGAGTAGTGGAATCACTGCATTTGGGTTGCTCTGAGACTCAGAACTCAATCAGTAGAAAGATTGCTTCCAGGCAAGCGAAGAAAAGCAGTCAGAATTCAATGGGGGAAAAAAAAGACAGTTGAAACATGGTTGAATTGGAGGCACCACAGAGAGAAGAAGATGGAAAAGAATTCCACATATCTCATCTGATGAGTGTAGAGCTGAGATAGGAGATGTCTTGGCGAGTTCATGCAGGAGCTGTCAGCTGCCAGAATCCAGCAGCTTTCTGAGATGAACTACAGTAGAGATGAAGCTAAATCCTTTCAAGCCAGTGATTATAGATAAACACACACACACACACACACACACACACAACACACACACACACTCACTTTTTTTTCCACATGCAAATACCTCAAGGTCTTGAACCTCAAGATCACCTAGCCAAATCATCCAGTGAACTCCTGAAACTCCTGAAGCTGCAGCTGCAGCAGCTGACCTCCTCTGGACCAAGAAATAGTAGAGCCTTGTGAGAAATAATACACCTTATTCTTTCTCAGTGGAGTTACCAGACTGATAGGAAGCTGGATCTTCTAATTATCATTATCTCTACCATATAGAGTCAGTATGCAAAGTTAATAAAAGTAAATACTGGACAAAAATTTATGGTAGCAATCAGGCCCTGGTTCTGATCTAAGAGGCTCTTTTATCTATTCTGAACCAAGTCACATCCTCCTGACTGCTGTGAATTAGAACATTTCCTTTTTGCATAAATTTATTTATGGGGTCCTCACTAACACTAAAATTCTAGTGTTTCAGGAATAATTAGAGGCAAAAGTATCTACAAAAGCTATTGACATACACTCCATAGAATTTCGCAATTTTAATGAAAACAGGATGGCTGATCTTATCAAAGAAATATCTCCAAGGTATTCCTTATAATAGCCATAGAAACTACCACTGGATGACATTCACTTACACCTAGGATGCAAGAACTGAAATATTGCAGTATAGAACATAGAATTTCACATTGCTCAGAAGGGAGGGAAATATCTCAGGCACCACTCTTCTAAAGGGGTATAGAAAATTGTGAATCAGGTTGGTGGTGAATGTCTATAATCCCAGTACCTGGGAGGCTGAGACAGAAGGATTGCAGATTTGAGGCCAACATCAGCAACTAATCCCAGATCCTTTTTGAGTTAGGGGTAGTCATACCCTCTAAAGTAAAAATAAATAAATAAAATAAAAATCCCCCTAAAATAAAGAGTTCAGAGGTAGAAAGTCCCTGGGCTCAATCCTCAGTAACCAAAAAAAAAAAAAAAAAAAAAAAAGAGAGAGAGAGAGAGAAAGAAAGTATGGGAGAAAAATGTGGATATTATCAACTCAAACTGGCATTAATACTTCGAATGTGGAGGGCTTGAATTAGAAATATTTCTAATGTGAGACATAATTTCTAATTGTGAGACATTAGGTCATTGGGTTTTTGTCTTCATAAAAATCTACTATTAGTAGATGCTATTGTTAGTAGACCAGATAATTATTTTCATAAAATAAAATTTCATTCTTAAACATCAGGTACCACATTTTGGTAAGAGGCTATTTTTAATATTATTGTTTTTTGCTTGTGCTAGAGCCAATTTATTTTGCCTTTGTGCCAAAAGTTCTTCTAGCCTCAGGGATACATAATGAGCATCGCTTTGCCAGAATGAAAGTGAGGTTTCACATTTTAAAATTAGTATTTCTAATACATAGAAATAAGCTTATTTGGTTCTGAGATTTCCCAAATGATCTTAATAATGCAGACAATTTAAATATTAAAATATTATAATTTTAAGTATATTAGGAACTTCAGGGCAAGCCTGCTCTGGTATTCTTTTTAATATATGTTTATTAGTGCATTGTAAGAATATATCATGTTGAGGTTCAGTGTGATAGGAACATATTTGCACACAGCACTTGCTGTGTTTCCCTCCAGATCTCTCCCAACTTCCTCCCTCTCCCTACTCATGGTATTGAAATTGGTATTGATAACCACATATGTACATAGGATTGTTTGAACTGTTTGTTTCATCAAGTTTCCCTTCCTCATTTCCACTTCCCTCCCCCAAATCCCCTTACAACTATTCTACTGATCTCGCTCCTCATTTATTTGAAGTCCCCTTTGTTTCCCAGTTTCCAATTATAAAAAAAACCTGATCCTCAACATTTCACAGTTTCATTTTCTGAGTTCTGTTTCTGAAACAAAAAAAGAATATTGATAATAAACACACTTTGGGCCACCTATAGTGCACATCTGCCCCAAATCTTTTGAACCATCTCTCCATATTGTGACTGTTTCCACAGTGTGAACCCCCCTCTCCAAGGGAAAAAAGCTATACTTCCCAGATTCACTGCTGCCTAGGATGAAATCCTGTGATTTAAATTTTATCAACTCTACTTGACTTCCTGAACTGTAGAGCTAAAGTGAACAGTGTGAGGTACTGGCTATGCTGGAGGATCATATCTCAGCAAGCAGGACGGCAGAGGGATCTACATCCCCTTGCAAGCTCCATGTTCTGGTCCCTGTGTGATGAGCACACAGTAGCAGATGTTGGTAGCTGTGGTGTGGTGAATATGCTGGCTTCATTCACCCAAACCTAGCTTCTCTAGCCACCCCACACTCCCTGGGATATCAAATACCATCACACAACACAAGCCCCTTTCTGCTTAACTTAGCAAGAGTGAATTAAGTTCTGGCAATTATGGACTAATAACCATAGATGTGAAACTTAAAAAGACAGAGGAAAAATTCCTGTGAAGTATATAGGACAAAATTTTGTCCGTATTTTGAGGAAAACAGAGATACGAATTTCATTTATTAAGTAACAGATTTAATACTTTAAAAAAGAGTGTGCACCTATGAAAATGTGAGATTAATCTTTGGGTACTATATAAATAGAAGATGGTGTTTTCTTGTAAGGAATATATGCCCTTAAATAATTGTAATTTGTAGCCGGGCATGGTGGTGCACGCTTGTAATCCCAGCATTCGGGAGGCTGAGACCGGAGGATCCGGGATCTCGGCCAGCCTCAGCTACCTAGTGAGGCACTCCGCAACTTAGTGAGACCCGGTTTCAAAATAAAGAATAAAAAATAGGGGCTGCGGGTATATCTCAGAGATAGAATGCCCCTGAGTTCAATCCTTAGTACCGCAAAAAAGAAAAAAAAGAAAAAAATTGTAATTTGTGACTCTACTAAGCTTGTTTTTATGCTCCTTAAATATAATAAAATACATGGAAACTAGAGAGAAAATAGAAAACAAAAAGAAATTTAGAAAAATGAGGAGAAAGACCAATAGAATAGTGAAAGGGATTGGGGGGGGGCGGAGGTAGGGAGAGGAAAGAAGAAAACCAATGCCGGAAATAGTTCAAATAATGCTTTGTTCAAATATAAAGATATCACTACCAATCTCACTAATATATATGAAGGGTGAGGGGCAGGAGTAGGGTGGAATCCAGAGGAAAACTCACCAAGTGCTATGTGCATGTAAGCTTGCATCACTTTGAAGCTTACTATGATGTAGAATTACAATGCACTAATAAAAGTAGAAAAAGAAAATGAAATAAAATATGCTTATATTTTATAAAACTTCTAGTGATGCAAGTTATCTATTCTTTGTCTTACCATCTCTGTCTTTATAACTATTTAGTAATAATGGCTATTACTAGGCATAGGGGTAAGAAAAACTTGTCTCAAAGATTTTAAATATTATGTTTGAAATCATTCAGTAAAAGGAGGAACAAGGAATACCAGGAGCTAACAATACTTTCCAGCTAAGTAGGAAAGTGAGAAGGGCAAGAGTGACTCTGACACGCTCATGCATCTTAAATTCGGTACCTCTCAATGCTCTTTCCCAAGAGGATGTCTAAATAGCACTAGACAATGGAGATATGCAGTAATAGGGTATATTGATACAGAAACATTTCGATGCATGTAAATGAGAGTAGTCAGCTCCCAAAGGAACCAGGTAGAGACCAGAATTGTCATTCCTTCCTTATAAAAATAAATTTGTTTCTGCACGCAGACTCATACACACACACACACACACACACACACACACACACACACACACAGAAGAGCAGCAGTGGTAAGAGTATAAGTAACTGATCAGGTAACACAATACAAACATAATAATAGGATTTTATTTTATTCACACACAGTATCTTATACATGATTCAAGAAAATGATACAGATGAGGAGCTATATGAGTCTTAAAGTGAAAAGTATTCCTATAGATATTCTTTGTTCACCTGTAAGAAAACATTAACTTACCTTTTAATTTTCAAACTCACTAAACAAAACATTACAGCACTCCCACACTTATCTACTCTCAGTTGCAACATAATGCAAAGACCTTCTCTATTGCAAAACTGTTCTCTGCTTTGCTTTGTCTGTTTTTATGTCTGGTATCTGTTTTCAGAGGATAAGCTACTGCATATCTTCCATTAGCAAAGACAAAGTTCATTGAGATTACGTAGGATCTCTGAAGTTAAAGTGCCACCTTGTGCCAAAAGAAAGCATCTCAATATATATATATATTGAAATACATACATATATATATATTGAAATACATACATATATATATTTCTTTTAAACATTGACAAGATGATAGCTTTCAAATAGAGATATATCATATACATATAAATCCAATATTAATTTGATTAGATGCAAACATAAAAATTAAGTTCATATTTGCCTTTGCTTCATGTTGCTAGCAATATCATGTTAAGCTTTAATCTAAGAGTAGATTAAACCATGCATTCTGCATGAATGCTTCTGCAATGTCTTGTTATTGCAGTAATATCAGCATAAAATGGATACTATAGGCCTCATGCTCTCACACAACATTATATTGTGTAAGACTTAAGTAATAGTTCTTTCAGGACCAAGGGCAAACCACAATCTTGCTGATAAACTTGTACTGCCTGTACCAATCATGCCACTTGGAACCTATCTATTCTATTTCAAGAATTTAAATGGCAGCAATGCTCAAAACATTGTACCCAGGAGGGAAGGCCAATAACAGCACACACTATGCTGCCAGTATACAGTCAGTGATTGGAGAAATCCAGTACAGCAAGCAAAATGGTTTCCTGCATTTAACCTGACAGCTTTCTAAAGCAATCTCATAGCACTGGCAAGAGGTTTATAATACCTGTCATGCTGACAATGTCATCATTTTAAATGTTACTACATAGGATCACCATTGGATTGGTATTATAACTCCTTAAATTAATAAGGTATAGGTAAAAATTAGGTATAATAAAGACCATATTTTTAAAGTAAAATAAGTAACATAAACCTTGAAATTATACCCCAAAATATATTCAACCATCAAGAATGTGAAAATCCATCTCTCTTATGACCTCAACCATGATGAAAGAAAAAAATTACTAAAAAAGAGACACAAGACTAAAGGAGATGAGAAATCAAACAATTCTAGGAGATTCTGATCTTTGGGTCAGCGGATTTGACAAATTCTTAGATATTTAAAAGCCGGTTAGTGTCTTATATGAGGCTAAAATATATTCAAAAGTTTAGTTTAATAATTTTCTTTCCTCTTGAAAAAGATTATAAAGGAGATTAACATATGTTAGTCACTTTTTTCTCTTTTTCAAACTTTGTTATATTTAAGATCTTTGAAAAAGCATTTATTTTATTTATAACAAAGTCCTTGGAGGGAGCATATAAGCACTCATAGAGACACAAATATTCTTAAGAATATTCTTGTGGCTTTGACACATCAGAAACAAATCTGTAGCCTGACTTTACATCCAACTCTGTTCTTTGTATCGGAAGTACAATATGTAACCTGGTAAAACTCAAGGGTTATTAATAGTGTTAATCTCTCCTAAAACATGGTGTCTTATTTTATCATTTTGCTTAATGGTTTATCAGGTAGCTTTATTTTTAAAATGAACTCTTTTTACTGAGCATTTATTATATGTCCAACCATTCTCCTTAGCATTTTTAATCTTTTTTTCCTATTGAATCCTCACCACAGCTGGGACTCAGAGTGAGAAAGCATATTTTCTGAAATCAAATACCTAGCATATGTTGGATGTGGCAGATAGCTTTATTTTTAATTTTTTACTTTTGTTAAAATCATATTTTCAACCTAGCTTTCAACAACCATGGCATAAAGTGATATGTGTTTTCTATTTGTAAATCCAGTTTCAATGCTATAAGCAGTTTATATGTCTCATGCAGTTTAACTTTCAGAATATAAATAATCAATGGGTATTGTTTGAGTCTTCCCTAACAATTAGTTATATGTAATGCTACTTTAGGTTCTCCTACTAAATATCTTAGCCTCTGAATTCATGAGTTGAGTTTGGTGGTATCATTTGTCACCAGGGTTCTCAATATTACTTTGTTCCATTTGAAAATGGCTTTCCACTTGTACTGACCATTTTCTCACACATAGCCTCATGTCTACAGCAGAAACTGGCTACAGGGACAAGCCAGTGAAAAGTAAGATTGTAGAGGCAGTACTGGTAACATTCTCATCTCATACAAGACTTGTCCTGTACCCTCTCTCACTTCCCCTCCATGCTCCCACAGTATTTTGGCTCCTATCTCTTCTTTTGAGGGGTGAGGCTGTGGAACTGGAGACTTGAAAAGAAGCACTACCTCATAACTATATGGCCCGTAGTCTACTAGTCTTTTAAAATGTAAAAAGCTTTTGTTAATTCTCTGTTGGCATTATATACATATATGAGAATACTAAGGTCAAATTCAATATCCTGTATGGGGAAGGGGGAAAGGGCCTGGAGAAAGCCTGCCAAGTGCTATGTGCATGTATGTCACTATCACCGTGAACTACATTACGGTGTGAGTCTATAATGCACAAATAAAAGTATTAAAAATGAAAAATGCAGCCGGGCGTGGTGGCGCACGCTTCTAATCCCAGCATTCAGGAGGCTGAGACCGGAGCATCCAGGTTCGCAGCCAGCCTCAGCTTCCTAGTGAGGCACTCCGCAACTTAGTGAGACTCGGTTTCAAAATAAAGAATAAAAAATAGGGCTGGGGGTGTAGCTCGGAGGTAGAATGCCCCGGAGCTCAATCCCCAGTACTACAAAAAAAAAAAAAAAAGAAAAATTATGATATATTTATGATTCATATGAAGAGGATGAGAACTACTGTGTAGCTTTCCAGTGGCACATCCTTCTAGAGACTACAAATAACTATGAATGGGAGAGGAGTCTGAAAGTTTCATCAACTTAAGGTCTCTATTTGGTATGGGATACTTGAAATCCATGAAAAAGACTCATAGCAGCTTAATAATAATAATATTATTAAACCCTGTAATAATAAAAAAAAATACCCTGACTCTTTATGACCTTCAATCATTCCTCTTTATTTTCTTTTCCCTGAGTACTCTTCAGGTTCATCAGTTGCACCTGTACACCCAACACTTTGTGTGTATGGAGGGTGTGTTCACATGTATAGAGTTACTAAAGACCTTGACCATATAAGTTATAATTGCTTATGGTAGCCAGATTTACCTAAAGAGAAAAAGTAAGAAAGGGGTCTCTTTCTTCTCTCTCACTCTTCTTTTCTCTCTTTCTACATAAGCACCCACATACTGAAATGTATTTCTGTTGCAATATGTACAAGAAGGAGGAAGAGCCTATTCACTTTAATTCACTTCTATTCAGAATGGCTAACAATGCAATATATCGAATGTCTAGCTATGCCCAGGGTCATGAAGTAAAGAAACAGAAAATAAAAGCCATTTCCAACATGTCCATGCTTATATGCTACTATTGATTGGTTCTGAATTCCCTTCACCCTGACCCCAGCTACTGCAAAGGAAAAAATGTCTGCCCTTCTGAAGCTTCTAATACAAAAGGATAAAAACACATAACTATACACTTGAAAAATGAAAGAAAAGATGTTCTTGTCTCATATTGCTTGTCTTGCCTCTGGAAATGATTGTGTCAAGGCAAGAGGCAGTGCTTCTAACAATGTCACCAACATCTACCTTTCCCCATTCCTCATTCAAACTGTGAAAATTAAAACACAAAGCTATAAAGCAAATTTAAACAAAAATACCTGAAACAAAAGGACTTATATATTGTAAAGAAGGATGATATATGCTTTGGGTTTTTGTCAACTCTTGGTTGAAGGTCTTAGCTGACCTGGAAGGGTTAGGATGGTTTTGTACCTACAATGTGAAGAACAGGGAAGTATTCACCATTTGTTCATTATTCCCTCCTTCTGTGGATACCTACTATGTGACTAGTGTTAGGCAACATACTGAGGGCAGAAAGGCAAGTAAGCATTATCTCTTCCTTTATATTGTTTAAAGTACAAGGCAGGAGAACTGAGAGGCAAGAAAAGATAGTGAGTTCTCAGCATGAGGCAGGAGAAAGTGGCATGAGAAGGAGTCCTATAGGAATCACATGAGCTATGTCATAGCAATAAGTAAGAGCTATCCAGGTGAAAAAAAAACATCCACTGCAAAGCCACAGAAGGCAAAGAATATTTTGTACATTAAGGCTCAGAGGTTTGAAACAATAGTATATGAGTAACATTAGGTGGTGCAGCATTTTGCAACATCAATCTTTATAAGATTTGGGCATATTTTGGATTTTTTTCTTACAGTGTCTCAGGACTGCATTAAAATTACTCTTTATATATGAGACAGCCCATAATATATTTTAGCTGACCTTATATTCAGGATTTTCGGTACTCTGGGAATAAAAAAGACCAATTTTTTAAATCAACTTTACTCCTTTCTGTACCCATCAAGGTCACACGTCACCCCTTCCTTCACTATTTTTTCCACAAAAATGGACTATACAACATGTAATGAATGGCACAGGAACATACAGGATCATATCAAGTTCAGTATGAGAAGAATTTTCCTTCACCCTGATTCTTTCCTTTAAACCAATACAGGTAACTAGAAAAACTTCTGTCTCATATTTCTAACATCTAGGCTGAGTAGATTTCTAAAAAATATTGAACACTATTTCTGATGATGATGATCATATGTACTTGTGCAGGGAAGAGCAGATACTCTTATCCCAAAGATCTCTTTCTTAGGTTATGGCACTTTGAACAAGAATTTCAAAGCAAGGTCTAAGGACTATTAGTGTATGAACCACTTGCATTTTTTTTTTCTTTTTTTTTTTGTGCTACAGGGGATGGAACCTGGGGGCATTCTACCCCGAGCTACAGCCCCAGCCCTGTTTCTTTATTCTTCATTTGGAAACAGGATCTCACTAAATTGCCAAGGGCCTCACTGAGCAGCTGAGGCTAGCCGAGAACCCCGATCCTCCAGTCTCAGCCTCCCAAATGCTAGGATTACAAGTGTGTGCCACCATGCCCAGCCCAATTTTTTTATTTTGGAATTATAAAGCATGTCTTTGAATTTTTAATAAAGTGTTGGAGTTGAATAAAAAATATTTACGAATGTATGTGCTTTCCTTCAACCATCTGTCAAATGGCCTCCTCATGAATTTCAACTCTACCACTTATAATTTTTGGAAAAAATATCCATGTTTTTCTTTAGAAAAAAAAATCTCATAATTGGAGTTTTGTTTCAATGCTGTTATTTGAAGTGAAATATGATCATTAACCTATCATTGCTTCCTGTAAACTTTCCCTCCAAAGTTGTACTTGAAAATAATTTTTATCAACTTACTTTTTGTTTCTCTGATAGTTGCATCAATTTTCTACCTCTTATTCTATAAGCAGCTATAGACACACACACACACACACACACACACAACACACACACACACATACAAACACACACATTGTAGAGCATTAATGATCTTTTTATCTTCTCCTTAGAAGCACTTTCAATTAAGTTTACTCTTTGTGGTACATTTCAAGTGTGTATAGAGCCATATGAATAATAAGAAATTAAGTTCTTATTTGCCAAAATAAATGTCAGCTTTTCCCAGTGAAAGGAAACTAATTGCAGTACTGTTTCTTGCCAAATTTCCAAAATTTTTCTTCAAGTTTGATGTGCTGTGTATTTTATCATACATAGGCAAAATTAATGTGAAAATGGTCATATTACCAAAAGTAATCTACAGATTCAATGCAATCTTCATCAAAATACAAAATGTCACATATCTACAAAAAACAGTTCCAAAATTCATATGAAAAAAAAAGAATAGCTAAAGGTAATTCTGAGAAAAGTGAGCAATGCTGGAGGCACTACAATATCTGGCTTCAAATTATACTGCCGAGCTATAGTAAGAGAAAACCTCATGATTGTGGCATTACAAGAGACATGTTCTGTTCCCATGGAACAGAACAGAAGACACAGAAACAAAGCCGTATGGTTAATATTACCTGATTATCGACAAAGGTGCCAAAAATATTCACTGGAGCAAAGATAGTCTCTTTAACTAGTGATGCTGGGACAACTGGATATCCATATTTAGAAAAATAAAACTAGATCCCTATTTCTTATCCTGTACAAATGATAGCTCAAACTGGATCAAAGACTTAAGCATAATGCCAGAAACTTTGCAACTATTCAAAGAAAAAATAAATACTTTGGCATATAGGCACAGGTAAAGACCTCTGGAATAGGATTTCTATAGCTCAGGAAGTAAAAGAATCAGTAAATAAGATGCCATCAAATTAAAAAGCTTCTGCACAGCAAAGGAAACAATTAACAGAGTGAAAAGAAAACTGGTAGAATGGGAAAAAATCTTTTCCAGTTTACTCTTCTGACAGAGAATTAATATCCAGAATATATAAAAAACTAAAAAACAATTAACATTAATAACCCTAGGGCTGGGGATGCAGCTCAGTGGTAGAGTTCTTGCCTATAGAGCACAATATGCTGGATTCAATCCCTGATGCCACAAAAAAGAAAAAAAAAGAGAGAAAAAGAAAAAAAATCTAGGCTATTTAAAAATCCTAATCCCAATATAAATCCACTGACACACTACCAGCTACACATTAAATAAATGTGTCCTTACAGTATGATTAAATTACTGAAAAAAGTTGAAATAAAACCAAGCCTACTGTAGATATTTATATAGATGTTCATCAACAGAGTCTATATGTTATGTTCATTTCATATCAAACATCAAGCATATTTATCCTAGCGCTTTGCTAAGGTAAATGGGCTATAGCATTTGTCTCATTGCAATGAATGCTTTTAAAAGAATCTCCTCCCATCCAAGTACTAACCAGGCCCAACCAGCATTGTATTGGCACAAAAACAGATACATAGATCAATGGAAGAAAATAGAAAATACAAAAATAAATCCACAAAATTATAGTCAATTGATTTTTGACAAAGGAGCCAAACACATACCCCAGAGAAAAGACAGCCTTTTCAACAAATGGTGTTGGAAAGCTGGTTATCCATCTGTAGAAAAGTGGAACTAAACCCATACCTCTCACCCTGCACAGGAATTAGTTCGAAATGGATCAAAGACCTGGAAGTTAGACCACAGATGGTGAAGCTACTAGAGGAGGTCATAGGTTCAACACTCCAACATATAGGCACAGGTATAAACTTCCTTTGCAAGATCCTCAAAGCTCAGGAGATCAAAAAACGAATTAATGAGTGGAATGGCATTAAACTAAGAAGTTTCTGCACATCAAAGGAAACCATCAAGAGTCTAAACAGAAAGCCCATGGAATGGGAGAAGATCTTTACCAGTTATTCCTCTGACAGAGGATTAATATCTAGAATATACAAAGAACTTAAAGGACTTTACACTAGAAAAATAAATAACCCAATCAAGAAATAGACACTTCACAAAAGGAGATACAAATGGCCAATAGATACATGAAAAAATGTTCAATATCATTAGCAATTCGGGAGATGCAAATCAAAACTGTATTGAGATTCCACCTAACCCCAATCAGAATGGCAATAATCAAGAAGTCAAATAACAATAAATGTTGGGGAGGATGTGGGGAAATAGGAACTCTTATACACTGTTGGTGGAATTGCAAAATAGTTCAGCTGCTATGGAGATCAGTGTGGAGATTCTTTAAAAAACTGTGAATGGATCCAACATATGATCTAGCTATACCACTTCTGGTTATCTTCCCAAAGAGGCTGAAACCAGAGAACTACAGTAATATATGCATACCCATGTTCAATGCAGCACAATTCACAATAGCCAAATTATGGAACCAGCCCAGGTGTCCATCAAAGGATGACTGGATCACAAAACTATGGAAAATACACACAATGGAATTTTACTCAGAAATAAAGAAGAATAAATTAATGTCATTTCCAAGAAAATGGGAGGACCTGGAGAACACTATGTTAAGTGAGACTAGCCTGTCACAGAAAGTGAAGGGGCATATGTTTTCTTTAATATGAGCAAGCGAAGGAGTAACTGGGATACCAGAGGGACTCCAGATAATGGAGGAGAAACCTCAGTGGAGCCAGGGAAGTGGTCCAAGGGAAGGGGAGGGGAAAGACTGAGGTTCATTATTGGAAATAGTAACATCAACTATGTGTACATATGTGAAAATCCCAATATCAGTCTCAGTCCTTTGAATGGGAAGTGGGGAGATGGGGAGGTGGGGGCACCAAGTGCTGTGTACATGTATGTCAATGTCAATATGATTTACATTATGATGTGAGATGGTAATGCAACAATAAAAGTACATACAAAAAAATTTTTAAAAAAGAAAAAAAAAATCTCCTAAGGAAAAAGTATTAGTAATTTGTGACAATAATAGTAATGTATGTAGTCTACTATTTTGTGGTTTTATAATAAGTAAACATTTTCCTGGGCAAAATTTTAGTGTGAAACCTAAAAATTAATCTCAAATATTAAATTAATCTCAAATCTTGATATCTTATGTCAAAAGATAGACTTCAGATTGGTTGAATGTTATTTTTGGCCTTGCCTGATCTATATTTTTGCAAGATGTTTCTAGAACTATACCTTTTCATCTCCAAAGCACCTCATAAGTTGCCTGCAAATAAATAATGTGGGAGGATTAATCAGGCCTGAGACTCTCCACTACATTGGGTAGCATCGGAGTTTGCCCAAACCAAAACCTGCATGATGTGGATCAGTGGCAGGTATCTGGAATGATGGATCAGGTAGAGTTACCTGTGGTTTCAATTTAATGCTTTCATGAGCACCTGCATCACACCAAAATAACTACCTACTGCTATCCCCAATACCCACATATGCCAAAAGACCAACCTGTGAAAAATCTAGAAGTAATCTCTAGATAGAAGCTAGGAAAAGAAAAAAAAAATAATGTCTTTCTAGAAAAGTATGTCTACAGGAATTTAGGCAAAAAGACTATTTTCAGAAAGGCAAATTTAGAAAAACACTCATTGGGATAAACCTTGTCATTATTTGTGATAGTGGTACTTAGCTTTGTATTACTGAAATAAAATACCTGAATAACAATGCAGGCGAGGACAGTTGTATTTGGCTTATGGCTTCAGAGGTTTTTAGTCCATGGTTTGTTGGCTCAATAACTGTGGTAAGACAGAGCCACATACAATGTTTTAGACAGCATTCTCACAGCTGTGACCCAAGCTACCTGATGACTACAACTTAGATGAAGAAAGATTTACTTGTTCACAGTTCTGTAGGTTTTAGTCCATGTTAGGCCATGTGAAATCTGTGAAGTTCAGGGAATGGTGACAGAAAGCAGAAGAGAACAGAAGCAGAGAGACTCTACTCTCACATCATAGAGGCCAGAAGCAGAGACTGAGAACAAAGGGAGGAGGGACATATATGTAATCCCCAAGGCCACACCCCCAGGGACCCTTCCTCATCAACCAGTCCCCACCTCCAACATGGCTGCTTTGTCTATGATGTGAGGTCTGAGGGACATTTTTAATCCAAACCATAACATGGAGGAAAGGACATGGTGGGACAGAGCTATTCACTTCATAGTGATTAGAAAGGAGAGAGAGAGACAGAGAGAGAGAGAGAGAGAGAGAGAGAGAGAGAGAGAGAGAGAGAGAGAGACCGACAGATAGACAGAAAGAAAGAAGAAAGAAATCTGGTATAAGATAAATTCTTCCAGGGAAAGCCCCTCAATGATCTACTTTCTCCAACTGGGCTCCACACCCTACAATTTCCCTCATCTCCCAATACTGCCATCAAATCATTAATCCATCAATGGGTAATCCACTGATGAGGTTGGAGCCTAATGATTCAATGACCTCCTAGAAGCTCCTCTTCTGAACACTGCTGCAGTGGAGACCGAGCCTTCAGTATAAAAGCCAAACCATGAACACTGATAAACAACAAGAAATCAGAAACCAGAACAAATATCCTCAGATGAAAAGAAGGTGTGAGAATAGAATTCCACTTCCAAATTAACTAGCTAGCTTTAGGAAGCATATTTGATGTGGGGCTTACACTTAAAAGAATAAGCAACATTTTTAGAGTAGTGATTAACACATACTCATATGTATTAGAACTAAATAGAGCACTCCCTTCACCCTCACCCCAGCACTGAGGATTGAACCCAGAAGTGCTCGACTGTTTATGCCCAGCCACTGTTTTATTTATGAATTTTGAGAAAGGATGTTAGCAATTTATCCAATCTAGCCTCAAACTTGCAATCTTCCACTCTCAGCCTCTAAAGTAGCTGGAATTATGGGGTAGAGGGGAAGGTTTAAATGAAGTACTTTTAAAAGGCAAGTACTGGAGTCCTTTTCCTCATGACTTCCATGATTTCTAGTTGACTAAGACCCTTCTGAAGAGAAATCTTGATTATTTTTTTTCTTCAGTTATTATCATTTCGTTGTTTTTTTTTTTTTTTTTTTTGGCGGTACTGGGGATTGAACTCAGGGGCATTCTACCTCTGAGCTATACCCCCAGCCCTATTTTTTATTCTTTTATTTTGAAACAGGGTCTCACTAAGTTGCAGAGTGCCTCACTAGCTACCTAGCTGAGGCTGGCTGCGAACCGGGATCCTCCAGTCTCAGCCTCCCAAATGCTCGGATTACAAACGTGCGCCACCATGCCCAGCATATCATTTCTTATTAAAAGGCATTTTAAATAATATAATAGTGTGTTTGATTTGGAAGAGTAACAAAAAAAAAACGTAATTTTAGGGCAAGTGAGGATTTTATATTTTGAAACATTTTCTTCAGAAAATCAGAAAAGGAGTTTATTTTGACAAAAACTATTTTAATAGAGAAGATATATCATATAGCAACATTAGTGAATCATCTAAATGAACCTTAATATCCATGTCAATATGCCCTTAATACCAGGACTTGAGAGACTGAAACAGGAAGATCACAGGTTCAAGGCCAGGCTCAGCGATTTAGCAAGATCCTGTTTCAAAATAAAATAGGATTGGGGCTATAGCTCAGAGGTAGAGCACCTCTGGGTTCAATTGCTAGTACAACAAAATCTGCAAAAGATGAAGAAATATTGAAAGGAAATATAGACATAGAGATAAACACCTGTACATCCACAAACACACATGTATACAGATACACGAATAAAGAAAAGCATAAATATCATTTTGTAAGTTTAGATACATTTATAATCTTTTGTGGTCAAAATTGAATAAATACTCATTTTCAGAATACATAAAATCTTGTGATGCACTTTAGGCTTCATTTTCTGTTGTTGGACATAAAAGAAATATGGGAATGACTTCTGTAGGATGCCTACATATATAACAGATGTGCCTCATACATTTTGAAGTACATGTACTCATTATATTTTTTAAGTCACAGCTAGTAGGAATAGTTTCATAAGAAAGTATAGTTTTGGTCATTTCAAAAAAGATCACATTTTACAGGTTGTTTTAATTTCATATCATTAATCACACTTTTTTTCATTGACTTTCTATTCTGAAGAAGAATTGTGACAAAGAAATTAAAAAAGAAAAAAAGAACAACTTTGAGGGGAGGAATTCTAGAGCACTTACCTCATTCCTTGATGACTCAGAAGGGAGAAATTGCTTTGTCATAGCTGGAAAAATTAAAGTTCTCCAAATCTTTTCTCCTCTCCAACTCAAATAACTTCATAAAAAGTAAATCAAACTATACCAGAAAAAAACAGCAAAAATCAAGCACAATAGTTTAAAGTATCTGTGTGTGTGATTGTGTCTATATTGGCATTAAAGCTGTCTATTAAAGTAATGATATGGTTTTAAAGAAAGTAGCTAGAAAAACAGAGAAGAAGCACATAGCTATACACTTTTTAAAATTATTTTTCATATTTATTAGTACTGTAATATATGCTGCATCAGGACTGATTTACTTAATAAATCAAAGATAAGCCAGTTATTTAAAAAAGGACCAATAGGAATTTCTAAAAAAAAAAAAAAAAAAAAAAAAGCAGAGAGAGAGAGAGAAAAAGAAAGAATCCTATTTAAAATCATTACTCTTGGACATATCTATTACTTAGTAAGCTTTAAATTGCTACACAAGATTACTTCTCCAAGTTTTCCTGAAGGCAATTACTTTTCTAAGACTTTTTTTTTCATAGGCAAATATTTAATATTCCAGCCTTACAAAGTTTATATGAGAATCTTTGCCTTTAATATAAATGGATTTTGACAAAGGATGTATATTCAGTAATTGATCCAAGCCATCTGATTTCTTTTGTTTCTTACCTATATTTGAAAATCCTACATGATTTCTAAAATCACTGATGAATCTTTATGGCAAAACCATTCTAACTTTAACTTCCCAAGTAGTTTCTTCAATTTATTTTCAAGCAAAAATAGTTGTATCATTTCCTTTATGAGAACAATTATCTCAGCTATGTTTCTTCTCGTTTCCTGTCTAATTCTGTCAAATGACGCCCTACAGTATCTCTCTCTGAAGCAGAGTGACAGGCTGACAGGTGTTGTCAGCAAGAAGTCTGAGGACTGAGAGATGTGTTTGTCTTCTAATAGATTCAATAAAGCATAAAGGAGAGGCAGAGCAGCAGCGTGGGCCGCTTGGGAAGCCTTTGGCAAACCCCTTTGAAAGATGTGAAATCGCTGAATATTCTAATTGAAGCACAGATACTTGCAGTCTGCACTGTTGTGTTCTTAAAGTGCTCAGCCCAGATGCCTGGTGGCATATTATTATCTAGAAACTGTGATACATATCATAATGAGGCCCAACTCCATTGCATTTTCCCCTCTTCCAAAAGAAGCTGTGGTCAAGCATAGTTAGAAAAACGACAGAAAATTTTATCTTAAAGGGCTCTTATCTCATATTTCCTCTGCAACTTTAAAACTGTGCTCTGAGCAGCTTCCCAGCAGCACATGTCTCCAGCCCGCTGTGAGTCTTTTCACCCTCAGCAAGACTTCCTCCCCTTTTCCTCCCTCCTTCATTTAGTTCCCCTAAGAAAACACTGTGTGCTGTGTATTCATTTTCTTCAGCCCTTGGATTCCGAACGTAGCTGAACAGAAACTGACCAATTCTATAATAAACAACCTCTTCAGTTAGCCACGCCATCACCTGGGATAATACAAAATCTTCTTTGTGATTCTAATCATCAGCTGTCATTCAAATAATGCCAGGTGCTTGACAAAGCACTCAGAAATTTTTCATCCATCTGTCCAGTCTTAGAAATAACCTTCCTTCACTTTCCTTTGTATGTATGTTTTATTTATTTATTTATTTATTTATTTATTTATTTATTTATTTATTTATTTTATTTTTGGTATTAGGAATTGAACTCAGGGATATCCTACCTCCAAGCAACACTCCTAGCTATTTTAATTTTGAAACAGGGTATTGCTAAATTGCTGAGGGTTTTACTAAGTTGCTGAGGCTGGCCTCAAACCTATAATCCTCCTGTTTCAACCTCTGAAGCACTGGGATTACAAGCATGCACCACCATGCCTGGCCATAAATTATCTTTAATTGGCCATTCCCATAACAAACGAATGCCTCTGACTATACTAGGAAGTTGCATGGTAGGAGAGGGGGATATTTATTACATGTTTTGCAAGCTATGTGTTACCCAAGGCTATTGCAATTAGTTTCAGGCCACCAACACTTCAATGTTTTTATTCAAAGACAGCGAATTCTGAAAAAAAATGCAGCCCTTCAGTTTTACCAATTACGCATTTATTAGCACCAGAATAAAATCTATTCTGCAAATAGTTTTTGTTTTGTGAATGCCTAAAGAAGTAACTAATGAAGCCATTTATTGTCCAAATTTGAGTAATTATTGCCCTGAGAAATTGCCTAGAAGCTAGTCTCTGCTTTGAAATTAAGGATTTTTAGTAAAGGCATCAAAGGAGTTAGAACCAGTTGACAGCAAGAACTTTAGAAATCTGTCGATTTATGTTGATCCCAACCTGCATGACTTTATAAGGAAAATACCTACAGATGCTTTAAATGGAATGATTCACCAGCAAATATAAAGAAAACAAAATATCTGCTGAAGAAATATTCTAAGTAGACTGACCATATATTTAATCCTCCAAACTAGAGCAAGTTTGAGAATGAAAGAAGCCACTATTAGTAGTTGTGTCAGAGCCACAAAGATGATGCTGAACTGCCAAGCAAAATAAGTTGCATGGCCTCTGAATTCTATTCCTTTTGTTCCACAGGCCTGCAATAAAAATTTGTTTCCCTATGGCATAAAGAAAAAAATTGCTTCACTTGGTGCCCCCCCACCTTTTCATCCCCCCCCTTTCTAATACAGAATTTGACATTGATGTAATGCACCAATGAAAGCATATAAAAAAAAGAATAAATTGCTTCAAAGAATTCCACAATGTGGCCCCAAACCAACATTCCATGTTGTTGTTGTTGTTGTTTTCCCATTAACTTACCATGAACCTATTTGGCCTCATTCCTTGGCTGACCATGCTTTCCTGAAAGACTATCTGTGATAGTTGCTCTGTTTGGAATGCTGTACTGCAAATTAATCTATTAAATACAAATTGCTCTTGTGACTGGAGGTCAAGTTAATTTGTCTCTTTGGGTTGGCAAATAATAGAGAAGCGTTACACCGCTTTATGTCATGGATGGAACAAAGGCTTCCAATTTGCAAGGCAGCTCTGAGGAATTAATTGTTCCTCCATCTATCTATTTATATTATGTTCCTATATAGATGTTTGTCCCATACTCCTTTCCTTACTGACAATTCAACTACCTTAATATTATCTTGCCTAAGTCCTGAAGGAAACACTTTTGGTGGATTTGGCTAGTATTTATTCTTGCTAGGAATCAATACTTCTGTACCACAGCACTCGTGGAAGGGTCATTTGACTCTGGAAAGCATCAAAGAACACACTACCATTGTTCTCAGTCAGCCCTCAAAATTAGAAAATGAACCAGAGCCAGACATGGTGGTGCACACCTATAATCCTAAGACTTGCAGAGCTCAGACAGAAGGATCACAGGCTGGAGGTGAGTCTCAGCAATTTAGTGAGACCCTCAGCAGCTTAGAGAGTTTCTGTTTCAAAACAGAAAATAAAAAGGGTTGAAGGTGTAGCTCAGAAATACAATGCACCTGAGTTCAATCCCCAGCACCAAAAGAAAGACAAAAAAAAAAAAAAAAAAGAACATGATATAGCAATCAGCATAAGGAGTGAGTAAGGAATACAGGGCGATTCAAATCTCCCTCTCTTTATAAAGATTTTCCAGACATTTCTGAAGAAAATTTAGCTTTCCTCATTGAGCAATCTCATAAAATTTTGTATTATCACCTATCATTGTGTATATCTGATGAATCAGAATGTTTGGATTTGAGTTTCTCCTCACCCATGGATCATGAACGTCTGAACTGCTGCAGCCAACTCTAATTCATCTTTCTGTTATGCAGGGCACAGTAGTTGACACTTAGGAGACATTCAACTCTGTTTATGACATGGAATTGAGAAGTTAGTAGCTGTGATAGTTCACCCTAATGTTGGAAATGACAAATTAAAGAAGAGAAGTCATCATTCATCTCATCTCTCACTCTTTTTTGCAGCTGTTATTCTTATGGTAGACAGGGCAGTAGAAGAAATGGGTGTTCTAGGTAAAACTATTCACGGATTATTAATGAAGACACCAGAAATTAAAATTACAGTAGCATAAGTCATGTATTCTTAAAATACCTGTGTTAAATTAATATAAAGTTCTATCCCAGCTCAGAAGAAAATTATTTTCATTTCATACAAGATTTCAACATGATAACAAGATTAGGAGACCAACCATAAAGAAATCAACTTGAATAAAAGATCAAGAAAATACAAGTGACTCATGAGCATTACCAAACAAACAGACAAACAAAAAACACCTCTTTATCAAACTTTATGGTATTTTGAATACCACTTAGTGAGATTTGGCTTATGTAATGTTAGGGTGAAAAAGAATGTGAGCATATATCTTAAGAGAAAACTTTGCAAAAATGGATCTCTGCCATCAAATAACAGAAACTTCAAAATGCCAAGGACATTACAAAAATGTACAAGGGAAAGAAATTCTGGTCAGGTTTAATCTGTCTCTGAGTTTATCATAAGGATTAATATGGAATTCAATTGGCAACATATCACAAGCCATATTTTGCCTTTAGAGTTATATAACTATTCTCACAGCTTCCTGGCATTGCTATTTGTGGTATTTACCTTTGCAAAAAAAGTCAAACCCTTTCTCTCTTAAGTTCCAATAGAGTTTAAACTCTTTGCCTACTTCATCGAAAGTTTCAGAGACTACTGTGCACACTTTGATGCAATTGAATTTCTTTATTTTACCCTCCGTTTCTTGATAAGTGTTTTCTGGTGGTTAACAAACTTGTGTTCTTCCAACTGAAAATCTTATTGGCTAATTCAGAAAATAATTTGTTTATACATATCCCTAACAGGAAAATAAACCTTGGAACCAAACAAATTAGTGGGGTGGGGGAGTCACTACATGGAAATGATTTAAAAAGGGAGAAAGTAGAAAAAAATAATACAGTGAACAAATAAAAAAAAGGCCTTTGTGGAATGTTTCAGTTACTAACACATGGTTTAATATTCAGAAGAATTTTTATTTTCACTACAATTAAATATAGTATGTATAAATGATATACAAATAATGTAAATATATAAATGTTATGCATTTAGCAATGTATGATGTGCAAATATAAGTGATATTTATTAATGATACTATGTTTATAAAATATGTAATTAAAATGTTGTAAAGCAGCCAGGCATGGTAGCACATGCTTGTAATCCCAGTACTTGGGAAGCTGAGACAGGAGGAAAGCAGGTTTGCAGCCAGATTCAGCTACTTAGTGAGGCCCTCCACAACTTAGTGAGATCCTGTTTCTAAATGAAGAATAGAAAATAGGGCTGGTGGTGTAGCTTGGAGGTAGAATGCCCCTGAGTTCAATTCCACACACACAAAAAAAGAAAAAAAAAATGTTGTGAAGCTATTTCCTTTTAGGTTCAAGAATATTCATATTCTTGAGTTCATATTTCCAGAAGGGAAATGTTGTATAAATCTATGACTCATAGTAAGGAGTATTTGATGAATTTTCTCATTGAACTTCTGCCTTGCTCTAAGCTGAAAAGAGAAATGATCACATCAGTGAGCAGGGTGTGGAAGGAGTGGTTATAGAAGCATGGAAAATTCAGGAAAATGCTTTTTTCTTCCAATGTGTTGCAGATAATGCCCTGCCATTTATCTGCACAAAAATAAAATGTGACCCCTATAAAACAGCCAAGGTCAGTGAGTACTGATCATGCAAGTTCAAGTTCCCTCAGGCCTATTCAATCTTTTATACGGCTTTTCCTTTTCTTCCTAGGAATATTAAGGTCTTTCTCTAGGGTGGTAGAGTCCTTTTGAATCATTCATTCAACTATCTGGCGATTGTTACATATCTTTCTTTTATAAACATTACTGAAGGAAATTTTTTAAATTTCCTAGATTATTTGGAAAACTAAGGATATCTCAGAGTAAGAGACCAACTTGCTATAAATTTCATATTTCCAATACTCATATCACAACTAAGTAGTATTTTTCTTTTTGCTGTTTCATATATCAACAATGTATTCTCACCATAATTTTCAAATGTCTTTATGGGGTAAAGAGGAACTCCACAAATATACTGTATTAGGCATTCACAAATGAAAGTTCTTTTATCATTAAATAACTTGAAATTTATATATTTTTTCAAATTAGCTATTATTAAACCTGGCAAGATATTATAGCTTGAGATATGAAGTTCTTATTTTAGTGTCCTTGAAATGATATTAGAACATAATTTAAGCACATCAGCTTTTTAAAGATGGTTTTCCTCTTTTGTTCTGTTTTATTTTATTTCATTTTTGGTGAGATCCTAGAAGAGCATGACTCACAATGGATCTTCCAAAATGTTTGCCAGTGAATGAAAGAATAAATGAATAAATGAATGATGACATAGACATTAAAACAGTAGTACACATACATTCAAAACTAATCCAGAAAGCTGGGCATGGTGGCGTACACTTGTAATCCCAGCATTTGGGAGGCTGAGACCTGAGGATCCGGGTTTGAGGTCAGCCTCAGCTACCTAGTGAGGCATTCCGCAACTTAGTGAAACTCAGTTTCAAAATAAAGAATAAAAAATAGGGCTGGGGGTATAGCTCGGAGGTAGAATGCCCCTGAGTTCAATCCCCAGTACTGCAAAAAAAAAAAAAAAAAAAAGACGAATCCAGTAGTTTACTCAAAAGACCAAAGACAGGTTTATTTACAGAATATGGGGGAATCTAAACTCTGAGTGAGCCTCAAACCCAAAATTTCACATGGGTCTATATTTTTCCAGTAATATAAAATTATTTCATTCATTCATTTATTCATTCACTCATTCATTTATTTTCAATACTAGGAATTGAACCCAGAGGCACTTTCCCACCAAGCTGCACCTACCACAGTTTGTTTGTTTTTAATTTTGAAATTGATCTCACTAAGTTGCACAGACTGGCCTCAAACTGACAATCCACCTGTCTCAATTGAAATTACAGATATGGGCCACCACATCTGGCTTTAGTTATTGATTCTAAAATTTATTTGTTGATAAAATATAAGAGGAAGATTATAGAAAACCCTGAAGACTGAAATCCCTATTGTTGGCTCAGGTGTTCTTGTTATCTGCATGCCCTTAAGCACATGACCTTAGGCCCTAATTTTCCCTTTTTCTTATTCTTGATAATATCCAAATAGCCCAAACAATGGCAGATAATCTTAAAAAAAAAAAAAAAAAACCTGCCTCTTCATAATACCTTCCCTGGAAAATGGATAACTACTCTCAAAACTAGCTCAGTTTCATCTGATTTCTGTCTGCTGAAGGTCTGTGAAAAAGTTGTCCTCTCTTCTCCAAGTAAACTCCCAGTTGCTTTGAAATTTCCTCATTCTTGATATTTTAAAATAAACATTTGTATTTATTGGGGCTCTTCTCCACTGGAAGATTAATTCACTTCTGAGTATTGTTAGCTTTTGTTATCTGTGCACATTAATATTCAGTGCATAGGTGCTATTGTAGTGATGTCTTTGCCTCTATGCGAAGGATCCTTACAACATAAGAAAATGTTTCTCCCCCTGCTTTGCAGTCTATAAACATAATGGCCTGAATCATTAGTATAAAATAAATATATTTTTAAAATTTGAAGGAAAAATAAAAATTATGCTCTTTCAGTTTTGGGTTTTTTATGCATAAAAATGCCTTCTTTGTTTATAACTCCTTTCAATTATTTTTATAATTTCAACTATTAGAGTATTTTAAACTTCTGGGCACAGTTATTTGAGAATTAATTATCTTTTAAATCTATTTCTGGGATAACTTTTTAATATTTCTGCACAATGAGCATGTCAGGTAGAAGATAAGAAGGCTTTGGGGATCATCTTTCTAGAAGCATCTCTGGCAGCCCTTATCACCAATCTGGAATTCCATAACATTCCCTGGTAAATATTTTTCTGTATTAAAAAAAGAGAAGCTGTGCCATCTGTGCTCTACTTGGTCCACGTCAGTGTCGACAGAGTAGCAAGTGATCACCATGCTTTCTGCTCACACATAACTGGCACTATGCCCACTGGGTCTCTGGACTGTCCTGTGATAACAGAGAACAGGTAACACTGTGATTGGCCTCACCTGGTGTATTTCCAACACCTACAGATAAGACTACCACCAAGCACTATCCATGAGAGTATTTCTGAGATAACTCCCTCATCAGTCATTTGACCACTTGCTAAATCCATCATGTTCAGGCCCTAAATATGAACCTCTCTAGTCATTCATTTGTCTTTCCTTGAAATTGTGTCCTTAAACTAACTTTACTTCTTTTTCCCTCACCCAACTTGATTTATTTTCTATGTTTTAAAATTATTTTTATTTATTATTTTGACATACATATTTAAAGCCTTTTTACCTCAATATTTTACCAATGCCTGTACTTATTAGATACAGCCTATGAAATTATTATTCTTGTAACTTCCTCCAAAGCATTTAATTTTCTCTTGTCCCAGGATCTTTGCATATACTGTTGTATCTTGAAGTTTTGCTTCTGATCTTGGACAGGAAAAATAAATATTGTCAAAATGGCCATGTTACCTAAAGTGATCCCCAGATTAAGTGCAATCTCTATCAAAATACTAATGTCATTCGTCATATAACTAGAATAAAACTGTCCTAAAATTCATATGAATATCAAAAGACCCTAAGCAATACTGAGAAATATGAACCACCCTGGAGGCATAATAGTATCTGATTTCAAGGTATATTACAGAACTATCATAACAAAAACAGAATGATATGTGCACAAAAACAGACACATAGATCAATGAAATAGGATAGAAGATAAAGACTTTCCCAAATGTAGCCAGTTGATTTTTGACAAAGAAACCAAAAATAGACTGGAGAAAAGACACTCTTTTCAACAAATGATGATGGGAAAATTGGATATTCATATGTAGAAGAATGCAATTAGATGCCAATCTCTCATCCTATAAGAGTCAAATCAAAATATTTAAAAGGTCTAGAAATTTGAATATATTATGCAATTAAAAGAAGAGGGCATAGGACCAACATGCCAACATATAGGCACTGAGACTTCCTCAGTAAGATCTCTAAGGATCAGGAAATAAAACCAATAATCAATACACGGGATGGCATCAAATTAGAAAGCTTCTGTGCAGCAAAGGAAACAACCAAGAGTAGGAAGAGAGAACCAAGAGCCTACAGAATGGGAGAAAATCTTTGCCAGCTACTCCTCTGGTAGAGGCATGTTATGTAGAATATATAAAGAATTTATATAAAAATAAAATTAAAGAGAACCAAGTTAACTCTAATGCTTTAAACTAGAAAAATAATAACAACACCAAAAACATGCCAAATAACCCAGTCAAAAATGGACAATTGAACTGAACAGACACTTTTCAAAAGAAGAAATACAAATATCTGATAAATAAATAAATAATGTTCAGTATCTTAAACAATCAGGGAAATGCAAAGATACATTGTGTATATTTGACCTTATCCATTGAAATGTTGATGAACACTTGGGTTGGTTCCATAACTTTGGCTATTGTAAATTGTACTTCTATAAACATGGATATGCATGTACCACTATATTATTCTGACTTAAATTCTTTAGGAAAGATACTGAGGAGTGGTTTTTCTGGATCATATGGTGATTTCATTCCTAGATCTTGAGGAACCTTCATACTGATCTCCATAGTGGTTGTACTAATGCACAGTCTTACCATTCATTTTTGCCTCACAGCCTTGGCAGCATTTATTGTTATTTTTATATTTTGATGATTGTCATTCTTACTGGAGAGAGATGAAATTTCAGTGCAGTTTTGATTTGCATTTTCTTCATGGCTGAATATGTTGAACATTTTTTCATGTGGTTCAAAATCTTTTACCATGTTCTCTAAAGCATCATTTTTATTATGATAAAAATTTTAAAATACATGTTTTTTTTTTTTAAGAAATTTACCTTTACCACTTCACATACAATCCTATCTTCTTGCCATAACTGGATCCTGGGCCCTTTCTGGGACCACTGTTTGCCCCAGAGATTTCTCAGAATGGAATATTTTTATACCACATGGATATTGTACTTTTCCTAAGTGCTTCTTTTAGACTCTTCTTAAGGATTGCTCATATTCAAACCATTCTTTTGGCCTGAGATTGTAGCTCAATGGTAGAATACTTGTCTAGCATATCTGAGGTCCTGGGTTCAACCCAGTACCACACACAAAAAAAGCAATAAAAAACCAACTTGAACTCCACATTGTGATGGTCACCAACCTCTTGTTTATGCCTTATCTTTGGGAGAGGAAATGATAGGTACGGCTCATAGTACTGCTCTCCAGCACAGCTCTATTGTGCATTCAGAGATGACTCAAACAATGTCTTACACTTGTAGTTTCTCATTTTTTCCCCCTATTTCTTTCTTGACTATCTTGTAGCCACCCAATATCATGACTGTGGTCACATCAAAGCACTTTTGCTAATATCCAAATGTTCTATTCTTAAAAAAGGTAAGTAAATATACTACTTTCTGAAAATTATGTGCTGTCAATATTTGGGTCTGTGTGGTCACCTCAACAAGACTTGCTTATCAACCTCATAAGGACCCAGGTTCTTATTCTTTTCACATCTTCCCAGTCTCTTAAAACATCCCTGCATCTGCTATATTCTCATGAATTCCAGGTATGGTATTTAAATACATTGATTTAAAATGTCAGAATTGTGATTTTCTTCATCTCTCTGGCATGGCTGTATCACAAAATTCATATATATTGTTTTGTATTGTTTTGTGGTACTGGGGATCAAAACAAGGGGCATTATATTTCTGACCTGTACCCTTAGTCCTTTTTATTTCTTTTAATTTTGAAACAGAGTCTTGCTAAGTTGCTGAGGCTGGCTTCAAACATGGAATTCTCCTGTCTCAGCCTCCCAAGTACTTGGATTACAGGCATGTGCCATAACACCTAGCTCTAAAATTCAGTTTGGAATCAGTCTATCATTCTATCATTCAGTATCTTTTCACCTAAATCTGGAATATTAAGAAAATTTTATTTAAGAAAAAATAGTGCTATAACTTAATATTCTATAAAATACAGATAAGTTTAGCCACATTTTTAAATCTTTGTTTATTTTATGGTGTGTGTTTGTGTGTGGTGCTTGGAATCAAATCCAAATCCTTCAGCATACTAGGCAAGTGCTCTACCACTGAGCTACATCCCCAGTTCAAGCCAAATTCTTTTACCTAGTATGTAGTGATATAGAATACTGGATGTACAAAAAAAACTTTCCAAGAAATAGCAATGAAACAAAATCTGTTTTAAGGGAATTGGAAGATTTGGAATGTATGTATATACATGCATATATATATATGCATGCTTGGGGCAACATAATTTTCATTTAAAAACATCTTCTCAACATAATTTTCAGTACTTTTAAGGGAATATCTATTCGCCCTTTTGATCTTTACATAAATAAAATAATTCTTGTTGAAAAATCCCACGATACTAATGAAAGCATCAATGAGAAACACTGAATGTTAGAAATATATCTCCCTTCTCTCCCCATATTTAAACAAAACAATTTCAAATATCCTTAATTCTTATCTTTTCTCATTCTCAAATCTTCTTCAAATAGATGAAGTACAGATTAGTGATGTATATTATTTTACATATAACTTCACCATTTCCCAAAAGTATCAAAAAACTTAAAGCACACTAGATAAACATAAAGGATAAAAATTGCTATATAAATTCAAATGGATTATGGATTTCAGATAGATGAAGCTTACTTTATCAAATTATATCATAAAGAACATATATTCCAATGCAGTCAGTCTTCATCTCCTCTCATCTTTGAAATTATTTTTATTTTTCCCTTCTATAAAATAAAAATTAATTTATACTGACTGCTAAAACAACTTGTTTTTAGAATTGTATATTTTTACTTTTATTAACATAAAATGGAACTGTTTGAAGCTGAAGTCATATGAAATCAATGCAATTATTTCTGATTTTTATACTAAATCCTTATTTATTCCTTGAAATTAAAATCCAAATTTTCATAGACATGCATATACCTTTACTGATGGAATCTCAAGAATTTAATTTTATTTTTTATTACTCATGATTTTATAATTTTCACTACATATTACAAATGAAAACTAAGAAATAATGTTGACTTGTTTTCTAATGTGTGATAAATATATAATATATATTATATGTATATAATATATATGCACATTAGCACTGAGGATTGAACCTAGGAGCATTCTGCCTCTGAGGTATACCCATGGGCTTTGTTATTTTTTTATTTCAAAACAGGGTTTCACTATGTTGTTGAGACTGCCCTGGAATTTGTGATCCTCCTGTATTGTCCTATCAAGTATTGGGGCTATAGTCATGCACTACCATGCCCCGCAAAAATATATTATATGTAATTATTCTAATTTATTTAAATGCTTAAATCAATTATTCAGTCATACATATTTGAAAGATGCTAAATTAAAATAAATTAATTAAATATTTATTTCTGATGTTTTAATATTTTTCCTTAAAAAAGTAATTAAATTTTTTATTTTATACGAAAAGTTTCACTTTTTCTGATAGAAAGTTATCCTGACCCAACTACTTGTTTTGATAAGGAGGACTGGCTTTGCTTATTTACTTATTAGAGTATGGCAGATATTCTTCCCAAAACAAATGAGCTAAATCTGTAGATAAAAGTAATTTATGAAAAATGTTTATGAGTTTATGAAAGCTTATAAAAGTTATATGAATGTTTATCGAAAAATGTTGCAATCACATTTTAGTAATAAAATAAATATTTTTTTTAATTTTCCAAAGATTTCTGGATGTGCCATTTTCAATAAAATGCCTCTAAGTGAAATAATAACAAGTACAATTGATTCTCATTATTCATAGTACTTATGTTCTATAAAGCCACTATAAACAATGAATTATTGATTGCTGAACCATGCTTCAAGGAGAAACACAGAGTTAGGTTCTTATGAGCCTCTGGTCACAGTATTTTCATAAATGAATCAATACACAACATTGAACTCACAGCCAACAGCACTATAACTTGTGCCTCATAAAACTTTCTCTCTCTCTCTCTCTCCTCTCTCTCTCTCTCTCTCTCTCTCTCTCTCTCTCTCTCTCTCTCTCTCTCTCTCTCTGACCTGCTCAGTTTGGTCAGTGTTGCTTTTGAGATTTATCCATGTTGCTAAATCTAGCTCTGGTTGACTGGTTTATTCACTGAGTTAATATTGAATAAAGAACTTAGAATAGGGTCTGACACCTGACACTACATATATTTGCTTATTTTTGTTTTTAATAAATAAAAAATTCATTTTCACAGATGAATAGGATAATGTTATGTTAACATTATATTAAAGCTGAGCATGGCGGCATACATCTGTAATCTCAGTAATTCAGAGGCTGAGACAACAGGATAGCAGGTTCCAGACCAGCATCAGCAAGTTAGCAAAGGCCTTCAGCAACTTACATCTTTGTTTTCTACAACAGTTATTTTACCCCATAAGGCACATCATAGCCTTCTTGTACTTAGAGTACCTAGAGCACTTCAGTATTATGCTTGAGGCTATGTTAAATGGAAATATTGTCAATCAAAACGCACAAAAGTTAAAGAAAGGTGGTACAGAACAGACCACAATGGAGCATGTATGTATGGCATGTGACCTAAAACTAATCATCATCCTGTTTGACCACAGCTGGGAACATTTATGTCACAAAACTCAAATTTCTTGTCACTCTAAGCAAGTTCATGAATGGCAATGAAAGATTCTTGAATATTGATTTGGGGCTACTAAATATTGTGAATAGGAAAATTCACAAATGTAGAATTCATGAATAATTGAGGATTGACTGTTCTTCAGGATAATTGCCAGAAATGTTAAAAAATTTCGCAAGTCAGTACCCAAGTAAAGCTTTGGCAGCTTCTACTTCACATTATAAAGTAATTCTCATGTGTGTTCCTATTTTACTCTCTAATTTCCACAATGGCGATTTCAAACCTTTTTACTCGCCTGAGATATTTAAAGCTACCTCTTCTGTCGCTCCCATAAATATTCTTGCCTCTTAAATCATTGTATTGTTGATTAATGTTTTAGATTCCAACATTTACAATCCATCTAGACTTGATTACCCCATGTTAAAATTCTCTACAACATATCTGTCTCATTGTACTACAAGTTTTAGAAGGCAGAACCTTTGAATACATTGTTTATTATTTTCTTTATAAAGCAATAGAAGTAAACAGATAATAGTGTTGTAAATAAAAAGATTTAAAAGTAAATGAATAGAAATTTCTATTTAAGCAACATGGTTAAATAAACTAACACAGGATCTCATACTGCATTATACACTTAGAACTGTTTTAACCAAAAGGGTATAATAGATAATCTTCTGTGCCCAAACCATTGACTTACAGAAAATGTGCACATGAGACAAATGTGTGAAGGAATTTTTAAAAATATATTATGAAGGAATTTTCTAATAACAAAGTGCTGTTTAAATAAAAAGAATGTCTACCATGGACCTCTAGCCTTAGAACATATAGGTCTGAGCTTTCCTCAGCCATGGTTGTCACTGATGAAGTTCCTTTTCAATTAAGTCTCAACTCCTGGACTGAATTATCAAAAATGGAGACTAGACTTAGAAAGCGGTGGAGCTGTTACTTAGCTGTCAGCACATAACAGGATATCAAGAAGTCTGTATATGGGACAAGGGCAGACTAAAAGATCAGCTGGTTCATTTCAAACAGAAAAGATAAAAATCAGAGCTTCCATGAAACAGGATGTATAGAATTATTTCATAAAGCAGATCCTCATGGTTTACTAAGAGCAGAGTTCCCAGCAGAAGGGAATCTTTGTGTATTCCCTTGACGTGCAATAGGAATATTGAGAGACTCAGAACAATTAGACATTAGCCAGTTTAATTTTCTCTTCTTTATCTGTCTCATGGACAGATAACAAACAAGAGGGAAGAATCTACCACAAGATTAAGAGTGATGGCGAAGAATCTTGAAATTAATTTTTAAGGTACTGATATTGAAACAATGCATTTGCATATTGTGTGATTTTTTTTTCTTGATTTTTTACCTTCCCCATAACCACACCCCAAAGTGATCTGTATCTGAAAGTAACTTTAGACAATGGAGGAGAAACTCTAGTGGAGCAAGGGAGTTGGTATTGAGGAGGGAAGGAGGAGAGGGACAATTAATGAAGAAAACACTTCCACTGACATTAAAATAGGTGAAAATACCAATGCCAACCTCATAGGGAAGGCTTTGAGTGGGAAGGGAGTTGGAGGAAAATTCACCAAATTCTATGTGCATGTATGTCACTATCACTGTGAAATAAATTATGATATGAGACTATAATGTACCAATAAAAGTATAAAAAGAAAGGGAGCAGATATGACAATAAATAGATTTTGTCAATAAAATTCTAGAAGCCAAAAAAAATCCAAAGTCTTAATATATCTTTAATTGAAAGTTTTTTTCATAAATGAAAAGAAGGAAATAAATCCAACATTGTGACCCATTTATGCCATGATTTTAAATTTATTTAAAAATATTCATGATCTTTTTTTATTTTAAAGTACTTGATGAAACTTCTAAAAGTAGTGAAGCATTACACAGGAAAACAAAGGATAATACCAAAGGAATGGCAAAAATTTTTTTTCAACAAATTGAAATAATTTATTGTGGCCAGAGATTATACTGATACTTTTTTCTTGGGCCAAATTCCTCCAGGTTACAAAGTTCCTTTGCCCAGGATGTTCATTCTTAAATGTCTTTTTTCCTAAATGATGACACAGCATTCAGAGCTTTATTCTCAGTGAAAGAGAGCAAGACTTTTTACACATGGCTATTCATCCATATTTACATCACTAATTGAGCTACTCATGTCCTTCCCTTTATTTATTCTGCCATTACAATCATATACATAATCTCCATATATAAATCTACTATGACTATGTTATTCCATTTTTTTCTTATGTTAGTATCACACATTTGAAATGAAATTTACTCTTAGAATTTTTCTGTCATGTAGACCTGCATTGTCAAATAGAAACATAATTTCAGGTACATACACAATTTTAATTTTTCTATCAATCAAAAAATGAGGTTGGTAATAGTAAGTTCAATAATATATTTTATTTAGCACATTAAATCCAAAATAGTTCACATCAAATAAACTATATTTGAATACATAATTAATATAAACACAATAATTAATGAGATATTTTGCATTTCTTTTTTACTTTTGTAGCACATTTCAGTTCAGATAAGCAATGTTTCAAATGTTAACCAGTAGTTATTAGCTACTTTATTGAATAGTATACATAGAAAAAGTAAATTATGAAATAAACCTTTTAAAAAGAGTAACTTCCTGAGAGATATTATGAAGAGCCATGCAACTGTAGCCATTAAACGTGTTCCATTATAAGAGTATGATATAAGCCGGGTGTGGTGGCACACGCTTGTAATCCCAGCATTCGGGAGGCTGAGACCAGAGGATCCGGGTTCGCGGCCAGCCTCAGCTACTTAATGAGGCACTCCGCAACTTAGTGAGACTCGGTTTCAAAATAAAGAATAAAAAAAATAGGGCTGGAGTGTAGCTTGGAGGTAGAATGCCCCTGAGTTCAATCCCCAGTACTGCAAAAATAAAAAATAAAAATAAAAATAAAAGAGTATGATATAAGATTGATTTGGGGAAGTAGCTCCAAATGGAGTAAGACATAAAACTTGTTAAGTACCCACACAAGCATTTTCTAATTTGGGTTACTCTAATCATTGTAATTTTAACTTTGAGTTAATTTTTCTATAATTTAGACCCAAGAACAAGGTAATATAGCAAATTTTACTGCTTTCTCATTTAGTAATTATCTAGAAAGTTTGGTCAGCATTAATAATAAAAATGTAATAAATTATAATTCTATATTTACTGAAGTATCCGTTTTAAAATAAATTTTAATCATTATAGAGTGTAGGCATCTTTGGCAGATTTGTTAAATATTTTTTCATTAGCCTGGTGTGGTGGCATATGCCTGTAATCCCTGTACTTGGGAGGCTGAGACAGGAGGATCTCAGATTCGAGGACAGCCTCAGCAACTCATCAACCTAGCGAGATCCTGTTTCCAAATAAGAAATAAAATGGTGAAACTCGAAGGTAGAATACCTCTGGGTTTGGCCCCCAGTACCACAAATATTTTATATATATATATATATATATATATATATATATATATATATATATATATAATCTATAGATAGATAGATAGATATAGAGAGATAACTTCTTATTTATTTTCCACATAGGTCCCCACCTCAGCTAAGTTCAATTTCCATAAGGAGTAATTATTTTTATATACAGATCAAATTCCTCTTCTGCTCAACATTTTCCAAAGAAAATTTTCCCACTCAATGTAAAATCCAAAATCCTTATAGTGACCTACATGACTCAACCAAGGGGACCCCCTTTATTTCATTCACCTAATCTCCTGCCACTACCCGGATCCCTCCTCACTCTGCTCTAGACACACTGACAGTATTACTGTTTCTCAAACACAGCATTTAATGTTTCCTCTGGTTAAATGTTATATCCAGGTATCCACATACCTATGTATTTTTGCTCCTGTAGCTGCTTTCTTGAGTGACCACTTCCCAATGGATCTAACCTGTCCACATTATTGAAAGTTGCAAAGTCTCTTCTCATCACTACTCATTCTTATCTCTATTTTTCTCCACTGCTTTCTAATCTAGTTCATTTTTGGAATTATTTGTTTGTTGTCATTTCTGCTCATCTAGAATGTTAGCTTCTCAAGGGCTCCTAGAGATCTGTTCATTTTGCTGCTATAGTCACAACACCTAGAACAGTTCCTACAATGGAGTATCTGAAAAAAATATTTTTAAATTGATAAATATAGACTTTTTTACTTAACTATGTTTAAAATAATGCGATCGAAAATCTATCTCACAATTATACATATTTTAAAAGTTATCTGATTATAATGCTTATTTTGATGCTCAAAAACCCGAGTGAGTTCCATATTATATTTAGAGCCACTATTTTCAGAAACAAAGGCAAATAAATAACATAAACATGATTGCATTTGAGATATGCTGCCTCTTAATTCTTTTAGGACTTCATTGGTGGGTGACCGAGATGGTTTGAAAAAAAATATGATTAGCATATTACGCCTTTTCCCAGTTATAATGGAGAGTAAGAAAAACATCAAAAGTATTAAAAATAACTTTACACTGATTTAGAGAGTCTAGACCTAAATATTAAGCTTTCTTCCAAATTTCTTTAAAGAAAATATCAAATTAAAGAAAAAAATTAAAAGCTCAGACTTATTTTCAAGTGGTGAGATTTCTCAAAGGATGCTTTCTTTCTTTTCTTAACAAGGAATTGTTTATATTTTTTGGCAATTAGACATAACCATAATTGTCTTCAAAGAACATTTAAAGTTTTAGAGAAATCTGAAATTCTACTAACTAAATTATAAAGATCACTATTATGGAGTTATCATAATCACTCATATAGTAGAAAGTACAATTTGGAATATTGAAAAAAACAAAAATGATAAAATCTTGCAAAACAGTACAAAATAGACAAAAAATAGAAAGCATTTCATGATGGTGGTACACACTTGAAATCACAGTCTTAGGAGGTTGGGAGAGGAGGATATTAGAGTCAAGGCCAGCCTCAGCAAATTAAAAGGCCCTTTAGCCACTTAGCCTGACCGGGTTTCAAAGTAGAAAATATAAAGTAATGGGATTGTAGCCCTGAAATTGAACACCCTCCAGAATTAGAACGCCCCTAGATTCAATTTCTGTTAAAAAATTGAAAATGATATTCACAAAATGATTGAATTAAATGTATAATTACTGATAATCTGAGTAGCTGAATACATTTTAAATGAGGTATATAACAGATTTTATTTGGAAATCCCCAATGATAAATAGATAAAATTACTTTGACTAATAATAAGCTATAATTTCTTGGAAATGTACAGTATGCTATATAAATACCAAATATATACTTTCCAAGAACTCAGAAGGTAAGCCTACTTCTTCTACAATAGTCTTCATTTCTAATGGTTCCAAATGGTTGGCCACAACTAATGGAACAACCTCTGTCTGAAAGGAGGAAAATGGCCACTGTGAGATAGCAGGTCATAATGAATCCAAATGAATTTATGAAGAAAAAGAATATTTGAGGTTATAATTAAGTTAAATATTTTGATATGGAAAAAATACCTTAAATTAAATAGGAAGTAGGTCCTATATTGAATCACAAGTGTGTTTGTGTCTCAGGCAGAGGAGCATTTAGAACACAGAGAGTAAGAGCAATATGAAGATGGAAAGAAAGATTTAAATGCTGTGGCAATTGGCCAAAAATTTCAGCAATAGAAATGGGGCCATATAGCAAATATCTGAGGGATGTCATCTTACTAATGGTATAAATCCCAATGCCACACACAAGAGACTCACAAGGTTTTTTGAGAATATAATATCAGCAGAAACAATCAGTATGGAATTAAAGGGGTAGGAATAGGACAGACTGAAGAAAGACTGTCTGATTTCCAAAGTGCCGTAGAAGGAAAACAGGTTGATAAAATTATTATCAGCTATCACCACTCCTTTTCAATATAGCACTTGAGATTCCAGCCAGAGTGACAAGTCAAGAGAAGAAAACAAAAGGAATACAAATAGGAAAAGAAGAAATGAAATTATCTCTATTTGCAGGTATCATGATTCTATACTTAGAAGACCCAATAAACTCAACCAAAAGAATTCTGTAGCTAATTAACAAATTCAGACAAGTAGTGGAAAACAAAATCGATCTACAAAAAGCAATAAATTTTTTATATGCCTACCATAAATCCACTGAAAAGAAATCCAGAAAAAATACCATTAATAATAACATCAAAAACAATAAAATAAGCCAGGTGTGGTGGCACAAGCTTGTAATCCCAGTACTTTGAAGGCTGAGACCAGAGGATCGAGGTTTGCAGCCAGTCTCAGCTACTTAGTGAGACCCTCTGTAACTTAGTGAGACACTGTTTCAAAATAACGAATAAAAATAGAACTGGGGGTGTAGCTTGGAGATAGAATGCCCCTGTCCCCAGTACCACAAAAAGAAAGAAAGAAAGAAACAATAAAATACTGAGGAATAAATCTAACCAAGTATGTAAAAGACCTCTACAATGAATACTATAAAACACTAAGGAAAGAAATTGAAGATCTTAGAAGACAGAAAGATCTTACATGCTCCTGAATGCTCCTGAATAAGGAGAATAATTATCAAAATGGCCATTCTACCTAAAGTGATTTACATATTCAACATAATTTATATCAAAATACCAATATCATTCTTCACAGAGATAGAAAAATCAGCCCTAAAATTCAAATGGAAAAACAATTGATCCAGAACAACCTAAACAATTCTCCTCAATAGGAAACATGCAGGAGGCATCACAATCCTGACTTCAAATTATACTACATAGCTATAGTAATAAAAGCAGCATGGTATTGGCACAAAAAACAGACACATAGAACAGTGAGACAGAATGGAAGACAGAGAAACAAATCTATACACTTACAGACAATTGATAATCAACAAAGGTGCCAAACATACATTGGAGAAAAAACAGTCTTTTCAACAAATGATGTTGGGAAAACTGGTTATCCATTTGTAGAAAAATGGAATTAAATTTCTACCTCTCAGCCTGCACAAGAGTCAAAATGATATGCATCAAACACCTGGAAATTAGACCAGAGAATTCAAAATTAATAGAGGACAGCATAGGTCCAAATCTCCAACATATAGGCACAGATAGAATCTCCCTCAATAATATCCCCAAGGCGCAAGAAACTAAAACAAGAATTGATAAATGGGATGAAATTAAACTAAAATTTTTCTGTTTAGCCAAGGAAACCATCAAGAGCATAAAGAGGAAGCTTAAAGAATAGGTACCAGCTATTCCTCTGGACTAATATCCAGAATATTCAAAGAACTTAAAAGACTTAACACTAAAATAATAATAATAATAATAATAATAATAATAATAATAATAATAATAATAACAACAACCCAATCAAGAAATGGGCAATTGAACTAAATAGACACTTCACAAAAGAAGAAATACAAATGGCCAATACATATATGAAAAAAAAGTTCAGCATCATTATCAATGAATGTATATACAAATCAGAACTACACTGAAATTACATCCAACCTTGATTTAGAATGGCAATCATCAAAAATAAAAACAACAGTAAATACAGGTAAGGATGTGGAGAAATAGGAATTCTTACACACTCTTGTTTAGACTGCAAATTAGTGCAACCACAATGGAGATCAGTTGAAGAATCTTCAGAAAACTGGGAATGGACCCACCATATGATCCAGCTATACCTGTGTATCTTTCCAAAGAGATTGAAGTCAGAATCATAGTGATACATGCATATCCAGGTTTATAGCAGCACAATTTACAATAGCCAAATTGTGTAATCAACCTAGGTGTCCATCAACAGATGGATTAATTACAAAATCATGGGATCTACTCAAAATGGAATTCTTAGCAATAAAAGTAATGCAATTTTGTCATTTGCAGGAAATGGATAAACCTGGAGAACGTTTTGTTTGAGTAACATTAGCCAGTCACAGAAAGTGAAGGGTCATATAATTTCTCTCATATGTGGAAGCTAGTGAGTGATCAGGATACAAGAAGGATGTTAGATATTAAAAAAGAAACCCGAGCAGAGGGATGGAGGGTGACTAAAGGAGGGTGAGGAGGGTAGTTGGGGCAGAGCACGGGAGAATCTATGAAGGAAACACGCCCAGTGAAGTTATGAAATTATGTATATACTTGAAATTACCAATACCAATCTCAATATCATGTATGGGTAAGGAGAGGGAGTGGGGAAGCATCTGTGTATTAGGATAATTATTAATTTAAAAGTATATGATGCTGTCTCTACCATTTTGCATATTTTTGCTTATTTCTGTATATATTGGGGTGGCTGGTAAAGTTAATCTATATATATGATACTTTCTAGTTAATATTACTCTGTTAATATGTTATGTTCTTGTATTTGTAACTTTATACTTAGGCAATGGAGGGTATTTATTTGTTTTATTTAAAACTGTTTCTTTTCATATGTAGAAATAAAAATATTAATCCCCCATGAATCGACATTTTAGTTTAGAATTCTCCCAAATCATAAACTTGAATCACTAACATTCTCAATTAAGTGCATGCATCCACTGAACTTGAATTTGGACATATAGTCTATATACATGAAAAAAATTAGGGCTTTGACCAAAGATCTGAACATTGTTATCATTAAACTATAACTGAGAAAATCAGACATGATGTTTTAAACTACATTTTCTCACTCTACTACAACTTAGTTATTAAATAAGAACTAAGTACAACTCTATGTGTGTTACTGGGGATTGAATCAAGGGGCATTCTACCTCCAAGCTACATCCCCAGCCCTATTTTATTTTTTAACCCCAGTCCTATTTTATTTTTTAATTTTGAAACAGGGTATAATTAATTTGCAAAGGGCCTCACTAAGTTGCTGAGGCTGGCAGTGAACCAGCAATCTTCCCATCTCTGCCTCCCAAGAACTGGGATAACAAACACGTGCCATCATGCCTAGATAAAGGTTTAATTTCAGTGTTTCTGTCTATAGTAACATAACCACTAATGTACCAAAGAAAAATAATTTAATAAGATGATAATATTTGTCTTTTCCCAAATATACATTTGCAGGGAAATAGATGGAATTGGAGAACATTATGCTAAGTGAGATTAGTCAGTCACAAAAATGAAAAGTCACATGTGCATCCTAATGTGGAAGCTAGGGAGAAAATGGGACATAGGAGAGACTCCAGACAAAGGAGAAACCTTAGAGAGTAAAGAAGGTGACCTGAGGGAGATGGGAGAGGGGACAGGGAAACACCCTAATTCACATGATGTACATTCATATACTTAACAAAGTCAATCATTATGCTGAACAAGAGAAGAAGGAAGAGGGGAGGAAATGGCATGGGAATTGGGGAGGAGCTAAATGAGTGACGTGTGCATGTATGCCTCTACCATCCTGTACCTCATCAAGATGTATGATTTACAATGCACCAATAAATTTTAAAAAATGAAATAGAGCAAATGGACCTCCTATTATCACATCCTTTTGTCTAGAAGGTGCTGCTTCACTGAAATCAACGTAGTTTCAAGTATTTTTTTCTACCATGTATAAGAGCTGAGAATTCATTTAACCTCTCAATAACCTGGTTTCTTCATCTGCAAAATGATGACTTTAAAATCTAACTCAGGCTGTGGGGAGGATTAAACTACATATAAAGGACTTCACCACACAAAGTATGTTTCATAGAAAGCACTCAACATATAACAGCTATGATTACCTATATTAAAAGCACTTATTTCAGTTCGTTACACAAGAGGGAAAGATTATGTTAATAGCTTCAGTTTTCTAACCTATAAAATAGCAATAATGCTTTCCTTATAGATTTCAAGAATTACAGAATGAAACAAGAAAACCATTAATCTATTAGAAAGTTAATGGCAAATCTAAAGAGAAACAATAGCACATAGAAGAGAATGCTTTGTTTCTCTTCTGTCTTTTACAAAGCAGCTATTTTATTTTTTTAGACAAAAATCTCTTTTGAAGTCTCTTATGTCATTTTTATCATAGAAAGGCTGCAGTGATT
Organism: Graphiurus murinus; assembly: GCA_004027655.1. Classification (NCBI taxonomy): domain Eukaryota; kingdom Metazoa; phylum Chordata; class Mammalia; order Rodentia; family Gliridae; genus Graphiurus; species Graphiurus murinus. Next base: position 80,575 of record PVLC010001630.1, read on the forward strand.
TTTGTCTGGTTATACCTTTACATTCATCAGCATTGAAATGAATAAGGCAACATTCTGAAATATTTACTGTGATTTCTACTCGTGCTATTTTCACAGACTTATCAACTTATACAAATTGCAATTGTGGAGAGTATGAGCTAAATATTTTACACTTACTTGTGTAAAATATTTAATAGTATCATAAAAACCATAAAATTATTATTATAAAATTCTTTGTAAAATTGTGTTTTTGTTAATTATATAATATAAATTATATAGGAAATTATTAAACTAATACTAAAACATCTAAAGAAACCCACTCTCTCTTTAAAACTCTTTAAATGAAAGTCATTGTAATGGAGATTTTTAAAACTAAAGGTAATATAAAATGAGAACTTTAAAGTACTAAGAAAAATCCCAATACTCCTCAAAATATTTGGTGAAATAGAAAGAAACAGGACCCTCCCAAACACATTCTATGAAGCCAATATCACATTAATACGAAAGCCAAATAAAGACAGCTCAAGAAAAGAAAACTATAGGCCTATATCAGTGATGAACTTAGATGCTAAACTGCTAAACAAAATAGTAGCAAGACACATTCAAAACCACATCAAGAAAATCATACATCATGACAAAGTCGGGTTCATCCAGGGATGCAAGGCTGGTTCAACATATGAAAAACAATCCATGTAATTCACCACATAAACATAATCAAAGACAAAAATCACATGATCATCTCAATTGATGCTGAAAAAGCATTTGACAAGATCCAACACCCATTCATGCTAAAAGCACTGCAGAACTGGAATAGAAGGAACATACCTCAACATCATAGAGGCAATATACAATAGGCCCACAGCCAACTTCATATTAAATGGAGAAAAACTGCAAGAGTTCCCACTAAAAACAGGAACAAGACAAGAATGTCCATTATCATCACTTCTGTTTCATACAGTACTTGAGACTCTAGCCAGAGCAATAAGGCAAGAGAAGGAAATCAAAGGGGTAAAAATAGGGAAAGAAAAACTAAAACTATCCTTTTGCAGATTACATGATACTATACTTAGAAGACCCAACAAAGTCAACTAGAAAACAATTGCCAAACCGTGGGACCAGCCAAGATGTCCATCAACAGATGAATGGATTACAAAACTATGGTATATGTACACAATGGAATTTTACTCAGCCATAAAGAAGAACAATATTATGTTATTTGCAGAGAAATGGATGGAACTGGAAAACATTATGTTAAGTGAGATTAGTCAGTCACAAAAAGTAAAAAATCATATGCTCTCCCTAATATTTGGAAGCTAGGGAGAAAAGGGACATAAGAGGGACTCCAGAGGAAAAAGGAGAAATCTTATATGAACAAAATAATTCAACTTAACAGAAGATGGTAGAGAGAGGGGGAACACCCTAATACACATGACGTACTTTCATGAACATATCAAAATCATTCACTAAACTGAACTTGAGAAGGAGGGAGGGAGAGGAAGAGGGAGTGGGGTGGGAATTGGGGAAAGATTAAATAAGAAATGTGTGCATGTATACCTTTTTCAGCTTGTACCTAACAAAGATGTATGATCACAGTGCACTAAATAAAAAATAAAATAAAATACAAAAAAACAGAAAATTTCCACTGAATTTGTCTATTTGCTGGAAATTATATTGAATTTCTAGTGCCTGCTGAAAAAAACTAAGCTATTAGAAGTTAATATTTAAGCCGGGCGTGGTGGCGCATGCTTGTAATCCCAGCATTCGGGAGGCTGAGACCGGAGGATCGGGGTTGGAGGCCAGCCTCAGCTACCTAGTGCCTAGTGAGGCACTCCGCAACTTAGTGAGACCCAGTTTCAAAATAAAGTTTAAAAAAAAAAAATAGGGCTGGGGGTATAGCTCGGAGGTAGAACGCCCCTGAGTTCAGTGCCTAGTACCGCAAAACAAACAACAAAAAAAGAAGTTAATATTTAAATATTTTTAAATACTTGCTCTACTTTAATTATCTAGAAATTCAGTTTTAAATTTTCAAATATACACTCAGAAATGGTAGCACATGCCTGTAGTCCTAGTACTTGAGAGCTGAGACAAGAGGACCACAGGTTCAAAGTTGCTTAGCAACTTAGTGAGACCTTGTTTCAAAGTAAAAAAATAAGATTGGACTGGGAAGTATCTCAGAGGTTAAATTACCCTGGATTCATCTCCACTACCAAAAAATAATTTTTTTTTCAAATATATACCTATTAGTACTTATTGCTAATTAGTTCTTAGTATTTTCATCTTTGTATATAATTTAAACTAACACTGTTTTATTTGAATAAAAGCCTTACTAATTTAATCTTTAGTTGTGCTTTATAATATTTAACTAGATGCATATTTATTTATTTTTTATTGTGCATTGTAGTCATACATCTTTGTTAGGTACAAGGTGGTAAAGGCATACATGCACATATTTCTCATTTAACCCTTCCCCAATTCCCCAATTCCCCAATTCCCCTCCCGCTCCCTTGCCCTTCCTCCTTCTCAAGTTCAGTTTAGTGATTGACTTTGATATGTTTGTGAAAGTACATCATGTACATTAGGGCGCCCCCCCCCCAGCCTCTTCAGTTAAGTCACCTTCTTTGCTCAACTAGATGCATATTTAATAATAGAAGATGAGTAACTAACATAATATAAATATTTCAATGATTAATATTGCCCACCAAACTCCAAATATATTAAACAAAATATAAGTTGTGTTAAACACTGAAATGTCTGAATAAGACTGTAACAAAGTACAATTTTTTGTGAAAAATTTTTTTTATTGACTGGTGAATTGTAATCATACATTTTGTTAGGTACAAGCTGACAAAGGCATATATGATATATATGATGCAGGCATTTCTCATTTAACCCCTTCCCCAATTCCCACCCCACTCCCTCGCCCTCCCTCCTTCTCAAGTTCAGTTTAGTGATTGACTTTGATATATTTGTGAAAACACATCATGTACATTAGGGTGTCCCCCCCCATCTATCACCATCAGTTAAGTCAACTTCTTTGTTTATCTAGGGTTTCTCCTTTTTCATCTGGAGTCCCTCTTATGCCCCATCTTCTCCCTAGCATCCACATATTAGGGAGAACATATGCTTCTTTACTCTTTGTGACTGGCTAATCTCACTTAACATAATGTATGCATCCATTTCCCTGCAAAAAACATGATTTTGTCCTTCTTTATGGCTGAGTAAAATTCTATTGTGTACATATTGCATAGTTTTGTAATCCAATAATCTGTCAATGGACATATTGGCTGTTTCCATAGTTTGACAATTGTGAATTGTGCTGCTATAAACATAGATATACATGCATCAGTCTGATAGTTTGGTTTCCATTCTTTTGGGTAGATACCCAGAAGTGGTATTGCTGGGTCATATGGTAGGTTCATTTCCATTCATCTGAGGATCCTCCATACTATTTTCCAAGGTGGCTGCACTAATTTGCAATCCCACCAACAATGTATTAGGGTTCCCACTTCTTCACACCCTCACCGACATTTGTTGTTGTTCGTGTTTTTTATGATTGCCATTCTGTTTGGAGTTAGGTGAAATCTCAAGGTAGTTTTGATTCGCTTCTCTCTGATTGCTAATGATGTGGAACATTTCCTCATACATTTATTGGCCATTTGTATTTCTTCTTTTATGAGGTGTCTATTTAGATCATTTGCCCATTTTTGATTGGGCTATATGAATAACATAATGTAAATATTTCAATGATTAATATTGCCCCCAAACTCCAAATATATTAAACCAAATATAAGTTGTGTTAAACAATGAAATGTCTGAATAAGACTGTAACAAAGTACATTCTTTAAATGGTACTAAGGATTGAACCAATGCAGGGGTCCAGTCCTTGAGGCAGTGGGGTCCGGGGGTCCCTCGACAGGTGTGCAATGAGACAAGGTCACGAGAATACACTCACACCAAATGCAGTGAAGAAGCGTATCTGTTATATTGTTTGTTAGTCTCTGTTTTATACTATTTTTTGCAATGAGGCATATAGAACAGGAATTTCCACAGACCTGTTCCTCCAAGGTCATCCTCAACCAGTCAAGGTTACAACAGGTATATAAAAATTCTTTAGTATATAAAAATTCTTAAAAATACAACACATACATAAAAATACTTTTCCATTAGTTTAAATCTTTACAATGTGTTTAGCCCCTTTAAGCAGTGTTCTATCTTATCTTAGGTAACTAGAGGGTTAATGTGTCCTGTAAAATTTTAGGGAGACAAGGTGGGAGTGGGCAAAAGACTATTTGTAGTAAGTATCTAGATAAATTTGTAAAGCCTGTTTTTTGACTAATGCTTGTAAGAGGATAATGAATTCCTTATATGGGTTTCTCTTGAAGCACTGTTTTTTCTGCTATTATTAAGAGATCACTATCTGCCAGCCACATGTTTCTAAGAAATTTTCCTTTATAATTAATGTAAAAGCAAAAATCCAAAGCACCCAACATTTCCAGAATATAATAATGCAAAGTGCGATATGCCACGCATTTCTTCTTTTGGAATCGTCTGCCTTGCCGGACTCCAGGGGACCAAGCCTTGCTCAAGATCCAGCTATTAAGGAGCTGTGGCAAACCCAGGGGCATTCTACCTCTGAGATACACACTCAGTCCTATTTTTTATTCTATGTTTTGAAACAGGGTCTCACTAAGTTGCGGAGAGTCTCACTAAGTAGCCCAGCTTACAATTTATTAAATGAAACAAAAACCTCCCAAGGAGGATGGAGTCCTTGAAAATGTTTATAAAAACAATTATAGTGGGTATAAACTTATAGTTTAAAATAAAATGTTATAGGAGTTTGTAAAATCATGAGATGTTTTTGTATTTTATCTTGACCATAAAGCTATTTTTACCTCCATATATATGAAACTCTACAATACTATTTTTATTTAAATCATTTTATTACAAAGAGCCAATGGCTACAAATTCACATAAGAAAATGGAGATTTTATCTATATTAATAACTACTAATTTAATGCTTCCTTTTTGAATATATGCTATTAGAGTTTAAGATTCCTTTGTATCAGAAATCAGGAATATGATGTGAATTCGCTTGTATTCAAAATTTCACCATCTCATTATACCTTCCAACCAAGAAGGAGCACGATGTGCTTCTACTAGATTAGTAAAAGATCATAGGGTTGGGTAAAGAAATCTTAGATTTGAGCCTTGCCTATATCCCTTATTGACTGGCCAAGTCACCAAATATGTCTGAGTCTTATCCACCACCTATAGAAGAATGAAATGAACAGGTGAAATTTATTTGGAAAATGTAATCATCTATATAATGTCATTACTTAAATCAGTACCACCTAATTGACCAGTTGGGACTGCCTGACTTATCCTTAAGTTCAAACTGATGGTGAACAAGTGACTTCTTCCCTTTGTTTTCCTGTATCCATAAAGTTCAATTAGTTCAGGCAAAGGATTTAGTAAGCAGGTATTTCCAAAAGGAGGTGAAAGAGAAGAATCATAATCTCATCCCTTGGGGACATTATGGAATAAAGCTGTCTGGTAAGAGATGAAACTATAACAGCTTTGAGAATTTCCATCCATCAAACAGAGAGGAACATGTCTTGACTTCTATTTCTCTCATACTCCAATGTCCTGCCACTGATCCCCAGCACTAGTTAGAAATCCACCTGGGAAACAAGACATGCATAGATCAGTTTTTGTTAGTTTTGTTTTGGGGTGTGTGTGTGTGTGTGTGTGTGTGTGTGTGTGTGTGTGTGTGTGTGTGTTACAAAGGTCAGGATACACACAGAAACAGTTTTGAGGAAAAACAGGCAAACAATGAGCACAGCTCCTAATTATTCACATATCTAAGCTGATCTTTCCTCAGATGATGATTGGCATTTCCAGAAGGAAAGGTATACATTTACCAAAATAACTTTGATAAAATCTCTCTCCTTATTCACAAATTCACCTAGTACCTGATTTGGGAGTCCTACTCACTTCAATTCCAGATTGTTGCTCTAATATAATCAATACAACATTTTTGGCAGTAAAAACAATATATAGGTAACTTTTAAACAGTAGTTATTGCCTCCTTATCTTTGGTTTTTCTCCTGCAACAGGAAGAGCAGTATCTACGCTCAGCATATTTTGTTTGGGGAGACTGAATGTCACACAGAATCTTTATATGCAGGTATCTCACATACCCAGACAGTGTCTGCAAACAGCTGGAATATCCAAACAGTTGGAATGAAATTAGGAAGGTTTTTAATCTATCTTTAGATCCAGATATGCAAAGGTATGTTTTCATGTTTGCTTCATCAGATTGTAAAGGGATGGGAGAGCATTAAATTATTGGGATGCTGCTAAATTATCAGATGAATTTTACCAGAGCATCTTTAAATAAAACAAATTTATTCTCTCACAGTTCAGGAGACTAGAAGGTGTCCTCAGGTTCATACTACCTATAAAGGCTCTAAGGAGAATATTTCCATGCTGTTCCAGCTTCTGGTGACTGTCAGTATCGTTGGCTTCCATAACTTGTGGTCACTTAGCCCTTATCTCTGTCTCTGTCTTCATATTACTTTCTGTTCTTCTCTCTGTATCTTCTCCTCTTCCTTTTGTCCCAAATTTCCTTTTGCCTTTCTATTACAGAACACATATCATTACACTTGAGATCCATTCATATAATTCTGGATGATCTCATCTCAAAATTCTTAACATAACTATATCTAAAGAAGTCTTTTTTTTCCGAGTGAAGTCAGTTCTCTGTTAGTGAGCTTTTCATTACTATGACCAGAGTACCATACAAGAGCAACCCAGAGGAGGAAGAATTATTTTGGCTCATGATTTCAGAGGTTCAGTCCATGATTGGCTGTCTGCATGGCAGAAGCAGTTGAGACTATGAAAGCATTAACTGAAAGGTACTGGCTGGTTCCCCCATTGAAGTGACCCTAGCCAAATTGGTGGGCAAAGACAATTATGTTAGGTATACCTGAGGCAGAGGTGGAAGGGGCACCATTCTGCAAAGTGACCACAGCCTATATTTGAACTCCTGCATTCTATGCCTCCCGTCTGTATGCAGGGATTCCCATCTTCATTTCCCAGCCAACAAAGTGTATCTGAGCAACGCCATTATCTGAGACCCTTCTGTTAGAGGTAACACCAGTCAGCTCTTGCCTTAGAGTAACCCCAAGATTTCAAATGATATGTAGGCAATTTGTAGTGCCTTGGAAAAATGGGTGGGTCCACTGGGAGAAAATAACTGGAAATTTCTTATTAAAAATCAAATATCAATAAAAAATAATCCATCAATGAATGTATCCACTGATGAGTTCAGAGCCCTCATAATTCAGTTATTTCATCCTGTGTTGCCAATGCATGAACTTTTCTGGAGGACATTCTATACTGAACCATTAATAGGTCCCAGTAATTTGAACTGGATATCTTTGTGACATGGGTCCACAGCACAAAAAAGGTCTATACACTGGAAGAGAGACTAATGCTACAGGACTAGTGAGGCATAACTCCAATATATTTTTTTAGGAAAATAAGAGGATCAAAATAAATCTTATCTGCTCGTGCCGAAAATCCACCTATGCGGGGGGGCCAGCCCTCACAGAAGCAGTAGAGCCTGGGGGGTCCCTCGTTAGGTGGGGATCGAGACAAGGTCGAGAGCGAATGAGAGTATGCTTACACACCATGTATGTTAAGACGCATCTGTTTTAATTCATCTCATGAGTGATATTTATGCTCATTACAACAAGGTATACAAAAAGAATTTTTACAGCCTTGTTTTTCCTGGAGTTAAGTGGGTACATCTTTAACTAGAAAGGCTATTTCCTATAGTGTTTGCTAAGATTACGGGAGCAGCAGAAAAAATACAAAAGTGTAAATGAATTATTCTTTTAAGTAGAGAGTAGTAGCAGCAAAGGAGGAGCAGGGGGTAAAGGTTAAAAGCGAAGGGGAACTATTCATTAGATAAATCTTTCCTATTTGCTCAGGCAGCTAAAAGTAGTGGGTTAATAAGTAGGTAAGCAGAAAGTTTAGCAAGCTTTCTTGTCTAAAAGCTTCCTTCTGTCTTATGATAAGAAACCTAAGTTCTCTTGACTCAGCTGCCGGTATTTGTAGAGTTAATGGATACCTCTGAGCCAGGCCTAGGCCTTTGTTCTCCTAATTACAGCATCCAGGGCCTCTTAAAAAACCTTTTTTAATGTGGAAGCAAAGCCCAAATTTCCAGAATAAAATAATGTAAAGCGAGAAATGTCACACGTCCCTTATTTAGCAGGCTGAGCCTTGCTCCAAGCGCAAACTGGTTAAGGTAACGCCGCACACCTACATTAGTTTCTAAGTATTTTATTATTATTATTACTACACTGAGACTTTCTTTTCAGAGCCATTTGAGAATTACTCTTGGAGATCCAGAAGGGATGATCATTCAAGGATAAAATTACAATATAATAGATCAGCCCGGGAGAATTGTTTTAAACGTCTACCACATACATGCAGTGCAATTTACACATATGTCAAGAATAATGAGACCATGCAGCTTGTAGAACTAGGGAAACAACATATATAATGTGCCGTTACAACATCTTAATTCTTCAATGACTTTAAATCCCCTTCTTCATTGTCTACTCTTAAGAAAATTATTGTTGTCATTGGGGGCAGCCACTAATTCCAAACTTTTTTCTGCTGTGCAAAACCCAGTCAACAGTTCATGTGACTACCTCATGATACTTGGGAGTTAAGAATCACAATGAATCACATAATTGATCTAACCAGTGGATAAGTACTCAAGACATATTTTGAATGACAGTTTTCTAGCTCTGCACAACTTACAAACTAATCCTTGAAAATGACTGGAGTCACAGTAGACAAGAATCAGTGTATTTCATCTATAATCCATTTCTTGGCTGCATTTATGATGCTAATCACTGCAAGGATAAAGCAATAAGGGATTTCTAAGGACTTGTGTATATACACATACATACACATACACATACACACATATACAGATGTGCAACATTTTAGTAGTCACACATATACCCCTGTTCAGATGAGAAATATTTTATATAGGTACATTTTAAATAATTTAAACTCAGAGGTAAATTCACATAATCTGAAAAGGAAGGAGCTTGTCCAATGAAAGGTTTAAAACTAATCTTCAGCTACCAAGGAGTGAACACACAGGAAATCCTAAAAAAAAAAAAAAATCACTTTAGTTTTTCCCTAGTGAAAGAAATGCCAGCGACATGGGAATCATTGTCAACATAGCCATTTAGAAAATAAGAAAATTGAGGGAGCATGACAGACAATGGCCAAGTCATGACTTGACCCCAGGACCTTCACTCATGGATCCTGCTCTCAGTGTATCATTGCTTGCTTGTCAGTATAATTTTCCTAGAAATTTTTATAAATTGTAAGAACATGAGGACAGAATGCTTACACTTTTACTGTCACTTAAAAGAAACAGAACTGTTAGGAAGCACTTGGTTTTCTAAGATTCATTTCTAAATGCAGACCAGAAACGGTGACATTGGTTCTTCATTGATTGGCAGATATGGAGAATCAGCGTGGACTTCTGTTGGTAACAATGGAATAAAATAATAATGAAGAACAGTTATTAGATGTTTACCATATGTCAGATTTCCTTCTCAACCCTTTGTATGCATTATTATTTAGTTCTTAATGGTGATGATTTAGTGTCATCTATGTCATTCCCATCTCACATATGCAGAGAAAGAACTTTTTTTTAAAGCAACTCATTAAAATTCAATCAGTTAGCCAGTGGAAGAGTCTCAACAAGTGACTTGTGTATGATGCTATCACCTACCTGGATGAGCATAAAGAACCAGAGTAAGTGATGCTGAGTAAGGAGAGTTTTCAAGACCCTGGAAGCTCCCAGTACTTGGGAGGCTGAGACAAAAGGATCACAGGTTCGAGGTCAGCCTCCATAACTTAGAGAGGACTTAAGCAACTTAGTAAGATTCTGTTTCAAAATAAAGTAGGGCTGGCTGTGTACCTCAGAAGTAAAATGACCATGGGTTCCATTCCCAGTACCACAAAACAACAACAAGACACTGGCAGCATACTCCTGGGAGATTAGAAAGTGAGTTTTCATCCTGAGTGCCTGTCACAAGCCTTTGTTTATTTATTTACTTACTTATTTTTTTTATTACTGTTTGGGAACTGAGGATTGATCCTAGGAACTTTCTATCTCAACCCTGTTATTTTTTCTGATTTTGAAATAGGGTCTATCTAAATTACCTTTCACTGGCCTCAAACTTGTTATCCTCCTGTCACAGCTTCCCAAGTACTGGGATTACAGGCATGTGTCACAATGTCCAGCAGATTCATATTCTAAGAAGTAGTTAAATCTGATATTACTTATATTATATGGGGGCATTATCATTACTCCAAATGATTTTTTCTTATGAAATGCACATCAATTACAAGTAGGTTTATACATGGGCTAGGTACAGCAAAGAAAACAGAAATTAAATAAATAACATTTAGTTATGTTAAAATAATACAAAATTACCTATATCAAAGGCTTGAAAGAAATTTTCTCAGAAATTTTTTAACATTTATTACAAAATAAGAACCCTATATTTTATTTAGGAAGAGCAATTATCATGGGAAGTATAATGGAACGGAAGCATTTCATTGTCTAGATCAAGGAGAAAAAACTGGCCCACTGCCCAATTTTGTGCAGCTCATCAGTTAAAAATAGCTTTAAAATCTTTAAATAGATAAAATAATTTAAAAAAAAAAAACAGCTAAGCATAGTGCCACACATCTGTAATTACAGTAATTGGGAGGCTGAGACAGGAGGATTACAGGATCTAGACCTGCCTCAGCAAACTAGTGAAACTCCTTTTCAAAATAAAACATAGGGCTTGGGGTATAGCTCAGATGTAGAATGCCCTTACATTATCCTGAGTACCACAAAAAAGAGAAAGAAAATATTTTGTCACACATTGAAATTTCACGAAATTCAAATTTTAGCGTGCACAAATACAAGTTTAGATGATATGGTATGCAAAGCCTAGATTCTGTCTTACCTGGCCCTTTATAGAAAAAAAATTGCCAACTCCTAACATAGATGAATGATCCAGGCAAACAAAATCCCCAAAGAAAAGAAATATAGCTCATATCATAATTTTATAATATCTCTCTTTTTAGTCTCATCTCCCTTCTTTACTCTCTTCTCTTCCTCTCTCTCCCCTCTTTTTCTCTTTGAGTTTCTCAATACATTTTATGACTCACTAATGACTTGGATAAAAATTTGAATTCTGTGACAGAACTTCAAAGTTCTTAAATCTAGCACTAACCTTATGTCAGTTTGTAACTCCTATGGTATTTTCAGTGGTAGTTGTCCATGGTATTAGCTATCTATTTCTGACAAATAGATAGTTCTGTGACTTAGCATCATCAAAAATCTAGCAGGCTTGCAATCCTATTAAACCTTCTGCACAGTCAACCCTCTGTTCTCCATTTTTTAATCAAAATCCTTCTTTTTACTGAATCATTTTATTTCACTCTAGGTCTAAGTGATAGCTCTTCACTTCAATTTTTACTACTTTGTCAGGGTGACATTCTGTCATATCATCCCCCCTCCTTCTTTCTCAAAATCTTCAAATGTTAAGTACTATATTTTCTTCCTGTATTAGTGGCCATCTATTCATAATTTACAAATTTTAACTGTTCCTTATAGTGTTTCTAAGTTGTTAAGTGCCTGATTTATATTTATTGTATCTAAAATATTCTGAAACATAACTGTATATAGAAATCAATGCATATTTTTTTAAAAATTGTTGAATATATTAACTGCATCTATCAATTTAAGCATAAAATTTTAAGTTTTAGACTCATGAAAGATCTATGATATGGAAGAAGAGAAGAGAAGAGAATGAATATGGTACTTGAAAGCAATACCAGCAAATACCAATTAGGCCCCTGGTATGACATCTGTGTTCTAGCCCCAGTCTGCAGATTTCTGCTGAATGAAATGGTAGAATCAGTGCTGTGGCCATCTGTACCAATTAACTGAACACTAATGTTCTTGCTGCAGCTGATGGTTGAGATCTCTGCAGCACAATAACGTGCTTGAAAATTCTATTTGACATTTGGTGGAAAAGAGTAGGAAACATTGATCAAGGTTATAACATAAGAACTCATTCAATTCAAAGCAATAGAAAGGCATTAACACAAAAAATATTTTCAACTAAAGTATAAAGGGGTTGGTGGTACATTTGTATATCTGATGTATCACCAACCCCTTTATTCAAACATTTGTTCTTTGTTAGATAACTAGGAAAATATCTTTATCTGTAGGCATCCAACTTACTGGGTCAAAAATGTTCGATGTGTACATTGATGTCTAATGAAAAGTCTTCATACCCATAGCTGTCTAAAAGTGCTCAGCTTTAGCCTTGTTATGGTAAAAACAAACCATTCTTAATTTCTATAATGATGAGAAATGAGAAAGGAAAATGTTTGTAGTAAATGTAGAAGGTAACTTTTTCCCTTAAACCCCATAATAGATTAATATCAACTAATTAAGGCACAAGAAAGGTCATCTTGTGTTCTTTCATGAGACCATAAGTTTTTGAATTTACACCTAATAATAGTCATAAAAGACTGTTGACTTTAATAGAGTGAGAGGTACATTAGTGTGTGTGTGTGTGTGTGTGTGTGTGTGTGTGTGTATTTTTTTCTCTTTTTGGCAGTAGGTTAAATCCAGTGGCATTCTACCTCTGAACTAAATCCTCAGCCTATTTATTTATTTATTTATTTATTTATTTATTTATTTTTGTTTTGAAACAGGGTCTCACTAAATTGCTGAGGCTGACATCAAACCTGCAATTCTCCTGTCTCAGCCTCACACATATTAGGATTTCAGGCATACACCACCACACCCACCTAGTTGTATATATTTTTACCATAAGTATTTTACTTAACCGAAGATGCAGGGCTTTTGGAATTTTTTTTTCATAAGCTGATATAAAATATATTCTGGAATCATTGAAGCAACAGCTGCCAGTAAAGCAACTGCCTTTGGAAATTGAACTGAGACTAGGGATCCAACACCGGTATTTTCAACGTTCTGTAGAACTAGTCTTCATTTCCTCTGTAGTTATCCAAATATTCCTGGTCAATTTTGCACAGTCTATGGTGTAGCATATAGTTGCCTGTACTGGCCATCCTACATTGTTTTTATAATAGAAATTTTCTATAAAAAAACTAAGTAGGCTTTATGCATCAAATATCTATCATACAATAGGGAAAAATGCAACCTTCAGAGCAGGATGAAGAAAGGCATTCCTTCCAATGAACTGCTGTATTTGGGTGGGTGGGGGGAAACTAGGTTAAGATTTAGCCTGCTTCTCAGATAATAGACTGTAGCAAAGTCAGCAGGGAGTTTATGTCTACCAGGATGTCGTTATAGTGACAGATATAGATACTGCAATTTGGTTTCTTTCTAATTGTTCTGTCATTCAAAACATGTGTCTGAAGATTAAGAAAGAAAAAAAACCGTATTTAAGAATGGGTCAGGCTGAAATATACAGTAAAAAGCAACCCTATCCCCCAGCTGACTATTCCCCACATGCTTGCCTTTGCGTCTATGAATTTCAGTATTGTGTTAAGTACAACTATATTGTACTGTAATAATAGAGTCTTTCCAAACACCACAGACCAGAACATGAGTTGAGCCTCCATGCTTTATGAGGCCATTCCCCCAGGCAGCCCAGCTTTCTGCACCTCATCTCACTCAGCTTTAGCAATCAAAGGAAATATTAAGAGTTCCATCATTGCCTGAGAGGTGAAATACATCCTGGAAGGCTCCATAAAGAAAGAGATGGAAATATAATAAAGGTTCCACTAGGGAATTAAAAACACATTATGTATTTGTTTTTTTCAAGTTTAATAGTAAATGCTTGAGTGTCAGTAAGTTTTAACAAAACATTGTCATGCAATGGCTTTGAATGTAATCAAGAGAATGATATTCTCCTAATCTCAGTTTATAAAGCAAGAGCATGTGGCATGCACATAGGAAAGCACAAGGAGAATAGCCAAATCTAAAACTGAACTATTAAATCCCTCATTGGTTGATATTTGACTAATGAACAGTGGGTATATTAAAATCCTTTGTGACAGTTGTAGGCAGTATGCATAATTGATATCCTGCATCAGTATCTTTAAACTACTGAAATAAGTGAAGATTCTTCAGCTTTAAGCAAATCTCCAAAGTTAGAATAAATGTTCTGCCATACTTCAAGTTCCATGAGGTTATTTGTCACTCAGTAAATGAGAATAGATATGAAGTAAATGCTCAGAAAATGTTTTCAAATAAGTGAAATAGTAGTCAGTTTTAGAAGTAAAAGTGACAAAAAGAAAACATTTTTGAACTTTCCATTTTTGCTAACTTATTTTTGTATGTAATAGAATAAATCCATGCAATTTCTGTTTTATACTTTAATTAATGCATTGTAACTATATATTATAGAAATGTCCAAAGTCATATGAACAAATAATCAGAAATGTCTTGGTGTGTTTCACTTCAGGTGCCTCGCTGCTACCCCCCTCTCCCTGTACATAATTATGAAATAGGGTGGTGAAACTTTCGTATATATGGACATAACATTATTTTAACTGTTTCCTCCATCAATCCTCCTTTTTTCCCCTTCTTACCTCCTTGCCCCAATTCCCTTCCACTATTCTACTGGTCACTTTCCTCGATTATATAAAATACTTTTTGTTTTGATCCTGCTTTCATATATGAGAGAAAAATATATTACCCTTGGCTTTCAGAAACTGATTTCACTTAGCATATCTCTAGAGACACCTATTTTCCTGCAAATGACATAATTTTGTTCTTCTTTATAGCTGAGTAAAATCCCATCTATACACACACATTCCATATTTTCATTATCTATTCATTTGTTGATGGATACCTCGGTTGGGTCCATAATTTGGTACATGAAATTTCTTTTAAATGATTTTATTTTTGGTCATATTTTATGGCATCATAATTCTCTTTAAATTGGTGAACTACTGTTACAGATTGAATAGTGTCATATGAAAAATTCATATGTTGAAATTCTAACCCCGCAGTACTTCAGAATGTGGTGATCTCCACATAGATAATCAAGCTAAAATGAATTAATAGAGTGGACTCTAATTTTACTGGTATCCTTACGAAAAGGGGAAATTTGGAGACAGACATCCACAAAGGGAGAATGTTATGTGAGAATGAAAGCAGAGATCAGGGTGATGTTTCTACAAGCCAAGGAAGTGCAAGGATTGCCAGCAAATCACCATAGTTTTTCAGCTAATTTTGGAAATATTAGATTAATATAATAATATTTGCAGTCTTCAATGAATATTACATGTATTAGAGAAGATGTATTACTAGGACACTATTAAAATGCTGTAGTTAACTTTTTATTGATGCATATCAATTATACAGAGTATGTTTCATTGTTGTATTTTTGTGCATGCATCAAAACATAATTTGATGAATATCACTCCCCAGTACACCACCCACCCTCTTCTTTCCCCTCATGTCCTTCCACTACCCTACTGGTCTTCCTTCTAGTTTCATGGAATTCAATTTTTGTTTGTCTGTTTGCTTTTTCTTTCTAGCTTTTACATGAGAGACAACATATCATACTTTATCCCTGTGTCTGAATTATTTTGTTCAACATTATGATTTTCAATTCTATCCACTTGATTGCAAGTGACATAATTTCTTTTTTTTTTTTTTTTGGTACTGGGGATTGAACTCAGGGGCTTTCTACCTTCGAGCTATACCCCCAGCCCTATTTTTTATTCTTTATTTTGAAACCAGGTCTCACTAAGTTGCGGAGCACCTCACTAGGTAGCTGAGGCTGGCCACAAACTCGGATCCACCAGTCTCAGCCTCCCAAATGCTGGGATTACAAGTGTGCATCACCACGCCCAGCATATAATTTCATTTTTAATATAGGCAGACATATAAAGGAATTGTATTTGGACATATATATATTGCATATGGATATATATATATATTTATCTTTATTCACTATTTATAGACTGTTGACAGGACACCAGTCTAACTATTAGGTACAAGCCTATTCATGAGTTAATATTTTTCAGTCATGAGCTCATTTAGTCAAATATGTAATAAAAGTATTTTGTAAACTAGCAAAAAATCCTAAAATATACAATTAAGTAAAAATTTAAAAAGCTATGTATTTCATTAGAGGGTTTCGAAATTAATAATAATAAAAAATTTTGTGAGTTTAATTATTACAACATCCCTATTGGACAGGGGTCTTAGGACAACCCTTCTGCCAATTTGAACACATTTAAATTTGACCAGTGTCTAGAGGCACTAAATTCTTGACTGTTGTATGAGATAGAGTTTTAAAGGAGGTAATTAAAATAAAATACATTGTATATCATATACTGCTATTATATGTATGAACTACATGAAAATAATCACCCAAGTACTTTAAATCAAATCCTATCTTAAAGTATTTTAGTGGGTTGTGGCAAAAGTATATGTCTCCAACTCTTTGTTTAAATGTTAAACTTTTCAAATTAGCTACAACTGGTAAATGTTTGCCCACTTTACTCAAAGGTCTTGCAAGCTCAGCAAGATCTTCTTAGAACATAAACTCTTAATTTTCTTCCTTCCTTTCCATCTCTGTTGTGCAAAGCTTTGATGATGTTACTTCTTTTTAAACTACTTATGTTTGTTTATGTACATGCTAAATCTCATCCATGCTTAGTAAATCTGATCACAAATCTGTAGCTATCATTACGAATAACTTAAATATCAAATCTAGTGCATTTAATTTAACTTGGAATTAAAATGTGTTCAAAACAAGTGACTGGCCATTTATAAAGTTGAAGTAAAAAACTTAAATTGCATATTTCAGAACTAAAAATAGTTCACTATCTTTGTTATTACTATTTTGTTTTCATTAATAACCTTTGGAAACATATGGCAATCCAATTCACATGGTCTATCACAATATTAATAGTAGCATTCAGGTAAACAATTTCCTAAATATTCCCATATTCACCTGTTATTCAAAAGATTTTAAGTCATTGCTTAGGCATTTTTTTTTCTTTTGGTGCTCGGAATTGAATCCAGAGTCATTCTTTCTCTGAGCTACAGCCCCAGACCTTTCTAGTCCTTTTTTATAAATTTGGAAACAGGGTCCTTTAAGGTGCTAACTTGCTAATGCTGGTTTTAAACCTGTGATCCTCCTGTCTTGGCCTCCCAAGTACTGGGAGTACAGGCATGTATCACACACCTGGTTCACTTGGGTTTTAAGTAGCATTATTTTATACTTCAGTAAAAAACTACATGTAGACAATGAGACTATATTTTTTGTAGCATTTGATACAACATAGAATATTTCTAGTAATGAAAGTTTCTATTTTTGTTCATCTCAATTAAGATAAAAAGTTAACTTTCCAAGGTAAATCTGAAGCAGAATATGATTTTTGACTACCTCCATCAAAAATTGACTGTGTTGATAAAAATGGAAAACTTTAGAATGCACAGATATTCTCCTCTATACTCATGAAAAATAATTTTTCTCCCCAACAAAAACTGTATTAATAACACATTGTACAGAAGTTCATGCTTAGTCCATCACAGAGTGAACTCTGACTAGCTGCAGATAATATATCAGCTTCAATGGACAACCTTGTAAGCATGTAGTAGTAGTAGTAGTAGTAGTAGTAGTAGTAGTAGTAGCAGTAGTAGTAGTATGTGGCTGTTATATACAGAAGTTTGTTATATGGTGAAGACCTTGATAAGAAAGGATTTCTTATGCCAGGCATAGTGATGCATGTGTCTAATCACAGTATTTGAGAGCCTCAGACAGGAGGATCCTAGACTCGAGTCCATACTTAGCAACTTAATGTGTTAGATGTTCATAAACTTAGTGAGATTTAGTTTCAAAACTAAAAATAAATAAATAAATAAATAAATAAATAAATAAATAAATAAATAGGGCTGGGGGAGTAGCTCAGAGGAAGAATATCCCTGGGTTCAATCACTGGAACCCAAAACAAAAGAAAACAAAGAATTTATTTCTAGTTTGGACTTTCTTCCTGCTGCCTCTTTGCATTATTGATTCAGGCCACAGTGGACTGGCAACTTCATTATGAGGATCTGCAAAATCCTTGACATTATTGTGGGGTTATTGTGACTTTGTCCTTATTTTACATGATACTCTATCACTCCTTCCCCCCCCTCCAAATGAAGGAAGGAAGGGAAGGAGGGAGGGAGAGAGGAAGGAAAGAAGGATCTTTGGATTCTCTTTTTATTTATTTATTTATTTATTTATTTATTTATTTATTTATTTATTTATTGCTTTCATTTTCTTTTCCTTCTTGACGTTATTTATGTCTCTTATGTACAAAGAATTTATTTTAGTATACTAGTGGACATATGAATAAAATATTATAGCCAGTATGTAATTGAATCTAAAGTAAAAATTGTAATGACAGAAGCATAGATGGAAAAAAATCAAGTTATGTACCACAAGATACAGTTGTTCTTTTCAGCACTGGAAGACATATTCATAATTCTAAACTTTTTGATTGCAAACTCCTAGCACTGTCCTGAATAGCTAATTTCCTGCAGTTTTACTGATTGCCATAAACTTATCAAAGTAAATGAAGAGATATTCTTTACTAAAGAATGATGTTTAATTGGGAGTCCTTTTCTCTGGGAATATTCCCAATTCACTGTAAAAGGAATTTCCTGCCTTCGAAAGTAATACTTCTTTGATTTTCAGCAAGCTGGTTTCTTTCATATTAATATTAATGAATTTGAGAGCAGAATTGCACCTGGAAAATCAATAAAAATCACAAATGTTTTTTCACTAAGAAGCCAATAAGTGTACTCTGTAGCATATAAAATCTATCTAATGACAGTGTATAAAGATTAAAATATGTCACCTGTTAATTTTTTTGCTGCATAAATGAGGCATTCATAGTCATTTGTTGTTCTTGTTAGTATTGCTAATTATAATATTATGATCTTTCTTTTGCAGTCTCTAGACCCTGTATACAAAACATACAAAGCCCACAAATTATAAGTGGTATTGCAAAGGTAAAATCAACACAAACCTATTCTGGAGGGAAAAAAAGATCATTACATTGACTAAAGACTCAAAGTTTTCACTTTTGATTTTTTTAATATACATTTCTTAGCATGAAGAATACAGCAGCCTTATCTGTTTGTTGACCTTTGTAGCCAAGGTTTAATAATTGCCTAAGGTAAGGTCTGTACTCAACTAATTCAGTTTTTAATTAAGTCATATGAAATTGGATAGTATATAACAAATGTTTGAATAAATGAATTTGGGATCAATTAGACATACCTACATTGATTAATTTTCGCTTTATGTAGTATTTTTAATGTCATTTTGGTTACTAAAAAATAGATTATAAGTGATTTAAGCTACAGGGTATCAATAAAAGCTACAAATTTTAATTTTAAATTAAATTATATTTAAGATGCAATCAATCTTACAATAAAAATGCTGTGTACCTTCATTTGACAGAAAATATTTCAATGTAAATAATGAACTTCTCCAGCTGGGCGTGGTGGCACATGCTTGTAATGCCAGCATTTGGGAGTCTGAGACCGGAGGATCCGGGTTTCTGGCCAGCCTCAGCTACCTAGTGAGGCACTCTGCAACTTAGTGAGACCCTGTCTCAAAATAAAGAATAAAAAATAGGGCTGGGGGTGTAGCTCAGAGGTAGAATGCCCCTGGGTTCAATCACCAATACCACAAAAAATAAATAAATAAATAAATAAATAAATAAATAAATAAATAAATAAATAAATAAATAAGGTGCAGATGACTTGGAATTAAAATTTCTTAAAAATCTTGATGTTAATAATAAAGATGCATGCATCTTGAGTTTCTTTTAAATTATTCACCTTCTAAACAGAAAACCTCTTCAATAAATGATAAAGTGAAATATAAGGGCTGGTTCATGAGGATTTGCTTAGAGAATACATAGATGACATGAATTAATTTCAGATTCAGTGAGCTGCCTGAAGAGCATTAGAATCAGGTACGGATCTACCAGGAAAACAACAGCAAGAGGCACAGACATTATCAACCCTTAGAATTACTAAAGAATGACCTCTATAAGTTTTCAAATGCTCTAAATCAGGTTCTTAAATATATTGTTTTCATTAGAATTGGCTTTAGGTACATATGTGAGAATATCAGTGCCAATCTCAACAGCCTGGATGGAGAAAGAGGAAATGTGAGGAGCCAGGATGGCGGATAGGTGGAAAACCCAAGTGCCATGTGCATGTATGTCACTATCACTATAAACTGCATTATGATGTGAGACTATAATAAACCAGTAAAAGCATAAAAAGGGAATTTTATATATTCATTTATTTGTTGGTACTTGGAATTGAACCCAACGTCTTTGTACCTTCAAGCTACACTCCTAGCTCTTATATTTGCTAAGTTGCTGAGATTGGCCATGAACATGTGATCCTCCTATCTAAGCCTGCCTAGTGCTAGGATCATAAGTGTGCACCACCGCACTCAGATTGTCATCAGAATTTTAAGCAGAAATCCCCTATTCCATCATAGACATTTACTAAGCCTATGGAAAACTACTTGTCAGAAAGAAAAGGCAGTGGGGTATACCACTGTACTTTAACTAGGAAGAACAGAAAGAATGAGATGACCTCTTTAAATTGCCCACTAAACTACAATTCAGCTCAATCCTAAAAAAGAAAATAAGAAAAATTCTTACAGCTTCCACCTTGTTAGCTTAATTGAGTTCCTTCTTTATTCCAGATAAGCAAAAGAACTCCTCTCTCTCTTTTTTTCATCAGTGAGTTTCAGAACTTCCAAGTTCCTATTTTATTGCTTATTAAATGTTTGTCAAATGAGGAACTTGCTCAGACCTGTTAATTGGTATGACTTCCCATATCCTGTCACATTGACTTGGCCAGAAACATGGCAAAATAAAGATCTGCTAATTAGTTGTGTTGGGTCTGTTACAAGTGATTTCACAGTGCAAATGTGCACAGAAAACATTTAAAATACTCTTCATTTTCTTTCTCCTCTTTTTTTAAAGCCTATGCTTACTTAATAAATATTAGCGGCAATGGTATAACAGAGTAATTTTATGAAATTAATTGAAGTTGACAAATGAGATCAAATACACATAAGATAAATATTAAGTATAATTGTATAACCTAGACATGAAAGGAATTTTAAACAGAATTATGCAAAGATAATATAACCTTTTCAACATATAGTAGCTATGTAAAGAGAACTCAAAAGTAATTTATTATGTGAAAAGATGGAAAATAACAAGTACTCTAAAGGTCTTCATAAACAAAAATGAAAATAATTATAATAATAAAATGTTAATGCTAGTTGTCAACATTTTCTGCAAAGTTATGGTAAAAGTGATGGTAATACAGTAGAATATAATGTGATCCAAAGATTAGTTGGTTTTCTTTTTTTTGGTGTGGAGATACTGGAGATTAAATTCAGAGGTGCTACATTGAGGTACATCCCCAGCCCTTTTTTATTTTTCATTTTGAGACAAGGTGTTACTAAGTTGTGGAGGCTACCCTTGACCTTGCCATCCTCCTGCTCAGCCTCCCAGGATTACAGGCATGCACCATGATACCAAGCTAAGATTTGTTGATTAGAATTTTTCTCTGAGACAAAGGTTCCCAAGTTCTAGTTTCTGGTAGCTGATCAACAAGTAACTGTGAACTTCAGTGGGTTGGTGAATCTAATTTGTAATAAATATTTCCTTTTATTAGAAATAGAAGTATCTCAAATTTTCTCCCCTGGTTAAAAATGCACATAATCTACAGTGCTTTTCTATAATTGTAACCTAGAAAGAAAATTATAAGAAAAGTAAGTACTGAGAACTTACTTTATGCCAGGTACTGCCCCCTGAATATTATTATTTCATCTACTCTTATTTTTATTTTATTGATATGTTAACTGAAACATAGAAGGAATAAGTAACTTATTCAAGGTCACAAAAGAAATAAGTGGTATCTGTCTGTCTGCAGTAATAAGAGATCAGATTTTCTAAGGTTTTACTATATTCCAGGCGATCTTCTAAGAATTTCATGTACAGAAACATATTACACCTGATTCCTGTAGTGAAAGAACATAAAAAGATATAACTCTTTTTAAATTAAGGTGAAATCCTGAAAAATAATATGACCTCTATGATTATGGGACAAGAAGAAGTCACTTTGAAAACAAGCATAGATAATTCTTTTGTTGCTTATGTTTGACATTTTGCCTGATAGTATTATTATTTAATTGTAGTTGAGATTTGTATCAGTCATTGTCTACATGTTTTAACTCCAAAGACTACAAATTACTTTTGAAAACTATGAAATTGTAAGTAATGATATGCATGTTAAAGTATTTTAGTGGTAATGCATCATGTATGCAGGTTACTTTTTGTGTATAAAATATTATGAATTGGTGGAAGTACAAGGAAATTGATAAATAGACAAATTTATGATAAATAAAATCCAGCAAAATGTTAATGATAGAAACCAGGTGATGGATATATGATTTATCACTACAAAACACTTTTAAATTCAATATGTGTTTGAAAATTTTCACAGAAAATATTGCAGATACTATGTCTTAATGCGAACATTTTACTAAAAGACTCTTCCACTTAAATTATTATCAAATTTTATCCTAAAATATTCTTAAAATTTGCAATTTCTCAGGAAAACCTCATGTAGAACCTAGGCTCTCTTGGTTTTATTCATACAAAACCACTGTGGCCTCCTACTATTTAAGCACTATTCAAGGTGTTATAGACACAAGGAAGATAAACCAGACATGGTCTCTCACCATCATGAAGGCTGCAATTTGGTGTGGGAGACATGCTCAGATCTTACAAATGCAGTAGAGATGATGACCTGGTACATAAGACCTTCAGAAAAGCCTGCGTTGAAGGAGTCTTCTGGTCTGTGAACGGCAAGAATTAGCCAAGAACAGAGTGCATGGTTGAAGAGTATTGATTCTGAGTATTTCCGACAATATAAGAAGGCCAGAATGGCTGGACTTGTAGAGCAAGTGGAATTCATATGCTAAGTGGAGCAGGAACTTAGATAATGCAATGCTATTTAGTTTTCACTCTGCAATATCTGATAATTGGACAGCATTTGAGAATTTAAATTCCAGAGAGAATCCATGAGATTCTATAAGAATACTCATGTGGCCAATATCAAAGTGACTTCGATTTAACAATTGGTTATTTATCCTGAGCTAGGCTCCTTCTAGAGTCTAAAGTAGGTGGGGTGAAGAGCCAAAGTGAGAGGTTTTGATATCCCAGGATCCAGGATGGTGAGAGCTGATAAAGAATTTACATCCCTTTTTCTCAGTCCTTACCCTTTATATGAGTCAAGAGGCTTATTTTTTTTAACATACTATTTTTGATGCATTATAATTATACATCATAATGACATTCAAATAATACAGACATACACGAACACAGCACTTGGTATGTTTCCTTCCATACCCCACCACACCCTGTTCCCATACAGGTTAATGAGATTATTGATACCTTCATATACAAGCTTAGCATTATTTGAATTGTTTACTTCATCACTTTATTTTCTTCTCTCCATCACCCTCCCCTAATCCCCTTGTATTATTATTATTATTTTTTGGTACTGTGGATTGAACTCAGGGGCATTCTACCTTCGAGCTATACCCCCAGCCCTATTTTTTATTCCTTATTTTGAAATAGGGTCTCACTAAGTTGAGGAGGGCCTCACTAGGTAGCTGAGGCTGGCTGTGAACCTGAATCCTCTGGTCTCAGCCTCCCAAATGCTGGGATTACAAGCATGTGCCACCACGCCCTTGTTTTATTTTACTGGTATCTCACTGAGAAAACATCAGCAGGTCCTGCCTGAATCTTAAAAGCTAGAGGGTTACAGCTTCTCTATCTGATGATCTGACAGAGAAATGAGAATTTGCAACTCTGTAGGAGCTGGCTCACAGGAAAAGATGCTAATACTCCCTTTACTTACAAAAGCTGTCCAGCATAAATGATCTCAACACTGTACTCCAGTGAAAGATTCCATGTTGTGAAAGTAAGTAGTAGTCCGATAAAACTAAAGATTCTCCAATGCAGAATGTAACTATATGAGACGGGTGTGATGGCGCACACTTGTAATCCCAGCATTTCGGAGGCTAAGACCAGAGGATCCGGGTTCTCAGCCAGCCTCAGCTACATAGTGAGGCACTCCGCAACTTAGTGAGACCTGGTTTCAAAAAAATAAAGAGTAAAAAATAGGGCTGAGGGTATAGCTCGAAGATAGAATGCCCCTGAGTTCAATCCCCAGTACTGCAAAAAAAAAAAAAAAAAAAAAAAAAAAAAAAAAAAAAAAAAAAAAAAAAAAAAAAAAATAAAAAACAAAAAAAAAAAAAAAAAAAAAAAAAAAAAAAAAAAAAAAAAAAAAAGAATGTAACTATATGAAGAGAGTTGAGTTGATAGTCAAACAATAAAGAATAGCAAGAGTTCAATTGCAACATAAAACTACCTTCTGAGAATTGAAGACATCATCTTGGAATTGAAATTTCTGGAGATGAACTGAAGAAGAGGATGGGCATTGTTGAGTAGATTTGCTTGCAAGGTCAAGAAACAGATGTGGAATTTGAAAGGTTGGCAAAAACGTATTACTTACACCAGGATAGGAAAAAGAGTTTAATGCCAGGAGCCTGACAGGCTCTCAGACAAGAAAGTAGCTTCTGGGAGTTGTTAGCCGGGTATTTTGTAGGACTTTGACTTGTTACTTTTGTGGGCAGAAAGGGTCACATTCTGTACCTGTGCCAAGTAATAGAAAACAAAGATCTTCAATTATTCATAAAGAAATTTCTGTTAGTTATGTAGTTATGTGAGTATAAAGATGAATATTTGGGCTATTAAGTGAATTTGAATTAAAAATAATCTTAATCTCACTTAACATAATGTTTTCCAAAATAAATAAATAAATAAATAAATAATAATCTTAAGCAGGACCTCCCCAACCCAAACACTCCAGCCCGGGTCAATGGTTGCCTCCAAATTTGTTAAGCTTTCTTCCAAGGTTAGTCCAACCCTTAATAACTACACAGTCTGATATGGACATGACAATCTGACACATCTCCCAGATCCAGGGATACTTTCACATTCACGTGCATCTTCAGAGACTTCCCGGCTAGTTCATCCTGTACCCTTAGAAGTCATTTGCCCATTTTTCACATTTAGTACAGGTGCATTTAATTGAATTATGTAAAGATGACAGATTCTCCGGCACCTAAAGGAATAGTGTCTGGTCTAAAGCTTTTTAAAATGCAAAACCAACTTTTAAATTTAAAATAAAGCTTGCCAGTGCCATTGATATGAACTGCATGTTGTGATTAATGAACTAAAGGCAGGCATACTTAAAGAGACAAATAGCACTGGACTATTTGTGAGCGAACCAGGAGAAAGCTTGAGAAAAAAGGGATATTCATGAGACTAATTTTAAAGAGCAACATTTACATATACATGCTCTTACATGAATTAGAGAGTTAACAGTATTACATTATTATTTACTTAAATCATGTACTCAAAGGAACAGCTTAGGGGCACACTCCACTGTTTTAGAAAAAGGACTTATAATAAATTTATTAATTGAAAAGTGTTTATTTCGATCTTCCATGCAGATATTAGAGTCAGCACCCTCTGTCATGTCTTCCTGTCTTGGGTCAACTATGCAGCCTGCAAAGAATGCATAGATTTGCTATTTGGGAACTCTGAATATTAAATAGGAGTTGCTAGAAGGGTAAGAATGGTTAATGGTGAGTCTTTTTTTTTTTTTTTTTTCTTTCACTCTTCCCAGCTTAAAGCAATGTAGCCAAAACCCAAATAGGCACTGGAGTACAAACAGATAGTTCTAACAGACATACTCTAGCCTTGGGTCCAAGTAATCTTGAGGTTTGGGTGGTAGCCCTTGTAATGAGACATCATAAGAACCAAACTTGTTAGGAATAAGAATCTCCCTTTTCAATCAATGTATCTGTGGTTTCAAAAGTGTGAGCAGAATTATCTTTGCAATCTTTCCTTGTTATTCCATAACAAGGAAACTGTGGGCACAGTTATAGAAATATGAGCCAGAGTAAAATAACAAAAGTTACAGCTCTCTGGCCAAAGGAACAAATGGGGAAGTCTTAGAAAACAAGAAAAATACTTCAGAAATTACAAACAAGGAACAAGAATGCAAACTAATGAAGTTATTGGCAAAAATCCTGAAGTGAATCAGTCCAAGACCTATCTGCATGTTTCTTTGTATAACTTGAACCTCACTTAGATGTATAATTACAATATATCAACAAAAGTATATAAAAAAAATCCTCGGCTTTCTCAGAACTATGTGTGTGTGAATCTGATACTGTTAGAAAACTAAAGACTTTAAGAACTAAACTAATAGAAAAGCTCCCAGACTTATAGGCCATGTTGATACACTTGAGGAACAAATCCCAACAGCACTGCATAGGCTTTACAAATGAACTGACATTGAACCACAGTCATACCAACGCAAACTCAGCTATCATTTGTCCCCAAATATGAATTAACCTTTTGCAGCATACATTCCCTAAGTGAAATGCTTTCTCATTAGGTTAATAGCATAATGTACTAGTAAATCTACACCAGGAATCATTTGGTATGATTATTCACGGAGTACAGTCTTTCATTCATATGCCTCTTAACAGATAAGGAACTTAGGAAAGCATACTTACCTTTTCTTTTTAAAAAATGCACATTTATTAAATACATTTTGAATAAAGGAAAAAATTCTAAATATTTTCTATCCTTTTGATTCCAGTCTTCTTTCTGTTCATTTTTCTTTAGCATGTGTGTGTGAGTGTGAGCGTGTGTGTGTGTGTGTGTGTGTGTGTGTGTGTGTGAGTGTTTTAAATATCCTCTGGATCAAAGGTAGTTTGTGGATATTTTCTAGTTGAAAATTTTTATTCTAGACAGACTGCATACAGGGGATTCTTTCAGGGTACTGCTACTTCAAATTATAATGCAAGGAATATTCTTTGGCTTTTTCACATTTGTACATATATCTCTTCCTTATTAACTGATTTATTGAAATATAATTGACATGCAAAGAAATTCACATAAAATATATAATTTTCTCATTTTTGACATCCTATTAAATCATCACCACAATAAAAAGGGTGAATGCACACATCAGCCCCAAAGGCTGTTTTTGTAATATTATCCTCCTGTCTTTCCTTCTTCTCTAGGCTACCAGTAGTCTGGTATTATAGATAAATTTTCATTTTCTGGAGTATATATCTTAAAATAAGTTTCCAAATGGCAATGACTGTGACATATGTTATCAAATTTCCAGTTAAGTTACAAATATTATAAATTTGCTTTTGAAGAGTCTATATCCACTAGTTCCTTCATCAAAAAGCACAAGAAAGTTTATTTCTCTATGCCCTTGTCAAAACTGGTATTTTATCACTTTTGTTGGTCTTTTCCACAGGGAAAAAAATTAACTTACTGTTGTTTCATTTTTTTACTTTGAATTAGGAGTGAAAACATATTTTGTTTCATTTTTATTCATAATAGATATTTATAATTTTTGTAAAAAAAATTTTGTTTGTGTAATTTGCATGGTTTTATATTGGGTTACATATATTTTAATGAATGAGAACTTTATTTTATAAAATTAAGCTTTATGTTATAGATAATATAATTACTCTTTAAAAACCATTTTATTCATTTTCTTCTGATAAAATAAAAATCTGAATTGAGACTATTAATAAAGTACCATCAAATCACTTGGAATAAGTTTTCTATATAAAACAACTGAGGGTAATTAACATAGTCTTTAGAAGAAATACATATATAAATAAGAAAGATTCATTTGATTATTTTATTTTCCATGTACATGTGTGTGTGTGTGTGTCTCACTGGGAGCTGAAACCATGGGTATACTACCTCTGAGCTATACCCCATCCCGACTTTTGTTCTGTTTTGAAACATAGTGTTGCTAGGTTGCTGAAAGTCTTGCTAAGTTACTGAGCCTGGCCTCCAAACTGTGATTATCCTGTCTCAGACATGCACCATCACACCAGGTGACAATTATGTGATACCAACAAAAACAAAGCCTACAAACATCAAAAAATTTTTAAAAATCGTAGAGTATTAGAAAAGCATCAGGAGATATGCATATAATCATAGATCATAAGTTTTATATAATAAGAATTCAAAACACAGAAATCACATTATAAAACATGCACATATGTAAACATTGAACATTTCTTTTTTGAAATTTCATTGGTGCATTGTAAGTGCACAACATAATGATGTTCAGCATGACAAAAACATATGTGCACAGAGCACTCATTAACATTTCTCTTTTCAAATGGCATATTTGTGGTGAAAAACTTCATTGTTTATAAATTTTCCTAGGTCTGTGTATGTATAAATTTATGTACAAATATACACATGGGGTTATTTATCTATAATATTTATATTATATTCATTCTGCTTATATATTTAAATAGTTCTTAAGCAATAAGTTTCAGTAATATATTTTGTGAGTAAATTAGTGTTTGGAAAATACATAGTAGTTTCTCTTTTATTAAGAAAAATCATATGCTCTGAAAAAATGATATGTTAACTAGGGAAAAACTGATCTTTCATATATCTTTAAAATTACTCGCAATGTTTTTTTTATTGCTCTGTAGGGCAATTTTCCAAGTAAGATATTATCTAACAAATTAAGAGGTGATAAGGTGATAAGGTTTGACTAATATTTAAACAAACATGACATATTGAGTACATTTTAAGTACCTCAATAGTTTAAGATATAGGACTTAAAATTTTTATCTCCATATGCTTATGTAAGTAAAATATATATTTGGTTTACAATTAAATTACATTAAAATTTTATTTACAATTTAAAAATAACAAAAACCACTAAATTATATTTCAACTAAAATCACCAATGTCTGAAACAGGCTGAGAAGGGAATATTTTAAGACATTTTATCAATTGCATATCTATTTTCATTATGTATCTCACACAAATAATATTCAAAATAAGTATAATTTGATACATTTGGGATGGGAAGTCTAGCTGCTAACCTAGCTTATATGACTATGACTATTTTATGTCACTATTTTCTTAAAAACACCAGCATCGAATTTGGTATGTAGGCTAAGAGATTTAAAATTAAAGGGATATTTAATTAACAACATAACTAGTATTATGATCTTTAGGGGGTAGTTAATTAATATTGTGCCAATATCCCCCCAAAAATTTATTGAAATGATTGTATTTAGTCATGCTAAGTGGAGAGACTAGAAGGTAGTGCTCTTAAAATCACTTCAGAGAGTTAGAAAAGGCATCATGACAGAAGGATTAGCGGTATTATACATCTCCAAAAGTTTTACTCTTTCATAAAGCATCAGTTTGACGGGAAGAAAGGGACAATATCTGTAGATAAAATGAAAGAGGGTAGGACTGGGTTGTTCACAGAGGTCAAATTGAAGCTTTAAATTTAAGACAAAAAAGTTAAGATTTTTTAAATTTTAAAGCCAATATTGCTCAAACTGTCAAAAGTTGTGTTCACTATAATATTTTAATTCATTATCTATGCATCTCAACAAAGCAAAAATCATTTTTTCAGCAGTTTGCATTAGAAAAATAACAGACCTATTTATTGAGCATGCTTTTTTATATTATATGCTGCAAATTCCTCCTTGCAAGTTCTTTCCTTGTGGATGAGGCATTTCTCTCCACCTCCCAAATCTAAATTTCACCAGGCTTTAGTGAAATATTCACTAGTGGAGTATTAGATACTACTCTGTGTTATTCTCCCAAGGATTTTGCACAGGGGAGAGATAAAAGAAGATATGTGATAGACATACCTAACTGAAATGATTACCAAAGTAGATCATTACTATCATACAGGTCACCAGAGAAGAAATGCAAAACAGTATGGCAAATACTGGTATTACAAATATACCAATACTGGTATTGCATAATAGTTGTGATGGGGGATGCTAAAATTGAAAGTTTCACTTTGAAAATTCAAAATAAAAATTTTTCAGCAATTATTTTGTTGCTAAAAACCATCCTGGGCTTCCAAGAAAATGAGATTCTGAATACCTCCATATGGTACTTTCTGTGTTTTGGGGCTATGGACAAGTTGGTAGAAAGCCACCCTTAACCCAGATACAGAGAGAACAAATGTAGGATCTTGATTACTGTGTCCATCCAGTTCTCAAAATTACAGAGCAGCCCATGTTAAGTCAGTGGCTCATAACTCCTTATATTGCAGATTCACATTTTGAACTTAGTTTGGTTTAAATGGGAATGTATCCTCTTACATTAGTGAAATATGTCTTCCCTTTCACATCTCTCTAATGACTTCCTTATTTCTTATTTTACAGTGTGAAAATTCAGCAATGACTCAAAAAGGGAACCAAAAAAATAAAGAAGTTTCCAGCAATAGCTGTGTAAAATGGTTTAGGTTCATATGTAACACCTCCAAAACCTTACACTTACCTAAAGAATGGCCTTTTTAACTATCTCCGGTATTTCTGAATCTCCATGGCTTTCTTTACTATACTTTTTTTCTTTAAGGGTGATCTTGACATTCATTTTTCAATTATTTGACCTCCATACAATATACTAAGGTAATGAGAACTGACAAGAAGGATTAATATTGACTGTTCTGTGTTTACTTATTTTATACCCTAAAAGTTAAATGAAAAAAGATATTTACCTGGATCAACATTTGGTTTATATTAGCATTTTTGCTATAAACCCTTTTGAAGGATATTTAATGTGATCATCAAAATTTATGAAAGTATAAATAAGCAAAAGATTTACATAATTTGGGTTTGATAGTAAAAAATTTTATCCATTCCATATTATCTTAAATTTGTTGATTAATGTTTCTTTCAGATTGTTCTATTCACACACACACACAAAATGGTAGTATATATTAAAGTGTTTATAGAAATAAAATGCTTTCAGGAAATATCACAAATGTTTCTTTTTTTACTTTTATTAACAACTTTGTTTATTTTACTATGCTTTATTGGTGCTTTATAATCTTACATCATAATGTAAATCATGTTGACAGTGACATACATGCAACCACAGATGTTTCTGATATCTACAAAATATTGTTGTTATTGTTGTTTTTCAGAACTCAGCCTTTAATAGTAGTTAGAAAAAAACCAGCAAAGCTCATATGCAGGGAAGCAGTCCTGAAAATGGTTGCCTTATTCTTATTTCACATAAAATCATATTGAGCCATTTTAAAGTATATCTCGATAAATTTACTTAAAACAAGGGAAGGAAGGAAGGCATCTAGGGAAAAATAACTTGCCACCTGAAGCCTTTAGGCCAACTTCATTAATTCTAAATATAGACATATTTATATAGAGAAATATAAACTTTAAAAGAAATGTAGAGATCCATCTTAACTTCTTTTAGTCATGGTTCCTCTCTATGTGAAATGAGGGTGATAATTTTACTTCTCAGAAGAGTAAAGTTATTACATGTGTCAACATAGTTTTTGGTAAGAAGAAAATGGATAAAGATGTAGCTGAAAAGGTGAACTGGCTCTAGATATTGAATTTTGACTTTGGAACTCTGGAAAATATAAGATTATGCTCAACTTGGTTCACGTATATAATATGATGCAAATGTCCTTCCCTTCCCCAATCATGAAACAAGGATATCATTAAGAGACATTAATTTCGAGATCTAGTATATGGCAATAAATCTATTTTTATTAAAATGTTTATATTGTTTCTGCAAGACAGATATTTTTGTTAATAGAGACTTTGTCTTTTTGGTCAGTACTTACTCTGAAGCATCAAAGTATTTCATGGCTGCTATGACAACCATGAGTTTCCTGCAGTCGATTTCTAGTGTTAAGTGTTTTACAGATTCCAGTCAGAAGTAGAAATATCTGCTTTATTTCCACTTTACTGTGATCCATTCAGATATTAGTATATCTTTTCACAAAGATCTGAAAGGTATTAATACATGAGCTAGCATTTTATTAAATTGTGAAATAAAGTTCCACAGAATATAATAATTGAAAAATATGGTAAAGCTTTATAGATTACAAAATACATCTGCAGAAAAATATTTGCTTTTAATTTATAACTTTAGATGTTCTATTTTATTTTTATGAAAGCTAGTAAAACTAGTAAGTCTGAAATTATAATCATTCATTTTAAGCATCTAAACACACACTAATAAATACAGCTATAAGCACATAAAAAGGGATGCATTATAAAACATATCTACATGGGACAAATATTTTAGAAACAACTATAAGCCTTTTCAAATTGCATGGCAGAGATGAGTAACCTGTGACATCTAAATCTATTTTATGCAGCTTTAATACTGAGTGTTCAAATTATAGCACATAAAAATGTTGAGACACACATACAAGGGCAGCTCAATTCTCTTGTCATGCTCATAAAGAGAGAGAAACAACAGCTTCTTTGTTGGGTACCTAAGCTAGGGGCACTGTGGAGAGAAAGTGAGGAGAGGGAAAAAACAAAACAAAACAAAATAAAGAACAGCAGCAAAGCTTTGCTGGGCTTTTGAATCCAGAGTCACTGCCCCTAAAATTTATTTTACATATATTTCCCCAATATGTGAACTACTGGATATTTGCAAGTTGCCAAACACTTGCAAATATCTCCCAGCACTGCCTCTTGGAATGTTACGATGAGAGTGGTGAGAAAGGCTTATCCCCGTTTTCAGTGCTACCATCTTAGTGACAGGCATTAGCTGCAACTGAAAGGAAATAAGGCATTTTTTTGAGCTGCATGGACTTCAGTTCAGTGGTGAGGAGGGAGAAGAGGGGCATGTCATTGACTCTATTTTAAGCACAGTATGAGAAAGCTACTATCTGACCAAGTTGTATCCAGAGTTGCTACAGTTCGCCTTTTTCATGTGATAGTTATGAAAAATAAAAAGTAGATACAGGAGTTTTCTAGAACTATAAAATGTTTTACAAATAAAAGGAACTCTCTCTAACAAGAAAAGAATATCACCTGTAAAAATTCTGAAATATATATATGTATGTATATATATATATTTTAAATATTTTTATTGGTGCATTATAGTCTCACACCTCAATGTAGTGACATACGTGCATACAACATTTGGCGGGCTTTCCCCTGGCTCGCTCCCTATTCCTCCCTTTCTCCATACAGGGTATTGAGATTGACATTGGTATT
Source organism: Graphiurus murinus (assembly GCA_004027655.1). NCBI lineage: Eukaryota > Metazoa > Chordata > Mammalia > Rodentia > Gliridae > Graphiurus > Graphiurus murinus. The sequence goes on from PVLC010001630.1 coordinate 113,871, forward strand.
TTCATATATTTACAGAATGTCGATGGAACATGTATGTACATAAGCCACCTCCCTGGCTCCACTGGTTTCTCCTTCATTATTTGAAGTTCCTTTGGTATCCCAATGACTCCCTAGTTTCACTATATGAGAGAAAACATAGGACCTTTCATTTTCTGAGACTGACTAATCTCACTTAACATAATATCCTCCAAGCCCTTCTTATTTCCTGCAAGTGACATAATTTTGTTCTTTATTGCTTAGTAGAATTCTATGCTGTGTATATCCAATAATTTTGTAATCTATTCATCTGTTGATGGACACCTAGATTGGTTCCATAATTTGGCTATTGTGAATTGTGCTACTATAAACATATATATGTATATATTGCTATAATTTTCTGGTTTCAGTTTCTTTGGAAAGATACCCAGGAGTGGTGTAGCTGGATCATACAGTGGATCCATTCCCAGTTTTCTAAGAAATCTCCATGCTGATCTCCATAGCGGCTATACTAATTTGCAATCCCACCAACAGTGTATAAGAGTTCCTATTTCCTCATACTCTTGCCAGCATTTATTATTGTTTGACTTCTTGATGATTGCCATTCTGTTGGGATTAAATGGAATCTCAGTGTAGTTTTGATTTGTATCTCCCTGATTGCTAATTATGTTGAATATTTTTTCACATATTTATTGGCCATTTATATGTGTTCTTTTGTGAAGTATCTAGTTCAATTGCCCATTTCTTGATTGGGTTATTTGTTTTTTAATGCTAAGTCTTTTAAGTTCTTTGTATATTCTAGATATTAGTCCTCTATCACAGGAATAGCTGGCAAAGATCTCCCATTCTATAGGCTCTCTCTTTACACTCTTGATGGTTTCTTTGATGAGCAGAAACTTTTTAGCTTAATGTCATCACATTTATCAATTTTTGTTTTAATTTCCTGAGCTTGGGAGGTCTTATTGTGAAAGTTTTTAGATGATATTACTTCATATAATATAAAGTATATCATACAATTTTCCTTATAAAGCCACTATATTTTTAAATAAATTTGTAGAATTAAAAGCTCTAGCATTTTAAATAATTGACCAAAATTATGTAAGTATTTTTTCTTTTTTATTATGATTTATTTGTGCATTATAGTTTCACATCATAATGTAAATCATGTTGATAGTGACATACATGCACACAACACTTGCTGCCCCCCTCCACTTCTAAATCTGGATTATATAAATATATATTTGATTAATTAGAATGAAGATATGAAGTGCCTTAAACCTTGGAAGAGGGAGTTACTGAGGATTGAAACCAGAAGCATTCTGCCTCTGACCTATATTCCTAGTCCTTTCTATTTTGAAACAGGATCTCCCTAAGTTGTTGTAGATCTCACTAGATTTCTGAGGCTGGCCTCAAATCTGTGATCTTCCTGTCTCAGTCTTCCAAGTACTAGGATTATAGGAGTGTGTCACTGTGCCTGGCATGTCATACAAATTTTAAGAATCACATCTAGCCTTTGTTATATCCATAAAAAAGGAAAGAAGTATTATTTTTCTTGGAGTGGCTGCTATTTCAACTAATGGAAGGAAGTCCCCTCTTTCCCCGACCAAAGACAACTGCAGGTTCTATGGGACAATTAATTTACCTAGAAGGGTGTTTTATACTTGCCTTCAGTTACTATTATCAACCCCATGGCTAAATCCTCCCACCTCGCATTCCCCACTCATACCCACATTTTAGGTTAACTTTCCTGTGCCTATGGGAGAAAACAAAATACATATCTCTATATGGATGCTCCAGTCTTCGATAAACACCAGTGATTAAACTTCAGAGAAGTCTAGAATAAAAAGACAAATTAAGCCGGGCGTGGTGGCGCACGCTTGTAATCCCAGCATTCGGGAGGCTGAGACCAGAGGATCCGGGTTCGCGGCCAGCCTCAGCTACCTAGTGAGGCACTCCGCAACTTAGTGAGACTCGGTTTCAAAATAAAAAGTAAAAAATAGGGCTGGGGGTATACCTCGGAGCTAGAATGCCCTTGAGTTCAATCCCCAGTACCGCAAAAAAAAAAAAAAAGACAAATTAATATCCAATGACATAATCATGTATCTATGTATCTAGACATTTTATTGAGATATTTGCCAGTCTAAGTTTATTTCTGTGTGTGTGTGTGTGTGTGTGTGTGTGTGTGTGTGTGTGTGTGTACGTGTGTGTGTGGTACCTATTTTGGAGCTCAAAACAATTTTAATGGCTAAATCAATGTTCCATGCCATGTAAAGAGCATCTCACCATTTATGGAAGACTCATTCTCTCTGATTTATGACTTTCTTCATTTACATATAGAATAATTATTTATATCCCACATATAGTAAACTATTTCCTGACAAAATATACCTGTCATCAAATTAGCCATTTTGCCTTTATCACTTGTGTTTCAACATATTGAGATCTAAAGTCCAAAAATAAAGCAGGAATGGATCTGAATAGTAAATAGTAAATATACCAGGATGCAAAGTTATTAAAATTTTTTCATGTTTATGCCACTGGTTATAACCTGTGATTAATAAGGGAAAAGCAAAATCCAATAAAGTAACAGGGAAAAGGAAAGTGATGAATGGGCTAGATAAAAGGAAGAAGTGATGGTTTCAGTTTTACTATGAGAATCAGGGAGTACCAAGGTGACATGTACAGTCATGAACTTATTTAACAACTCTTAAAAAAAAAAAAAAAAACATCGTCATCAGACTTCCCACCTTAAGCACATATACTGTTCCTTCAGTATTCATAGTTGTCCTCATGAAAATAAGGAGCCAAAGAAGAAGAGATTATTATAACTTTTGTGTCCTAGGTACACTTTACTGACAGCATGGAGCACACTAATGTCTAGGAGTAAACAATGCCTCAAGCTCATCTCAGGATAGTATGAATTAATGTTTATGTAGCTTATATACTTTTCACAAAATATTTTTAACTTCTCTCTGTTTCCCTCTATTCCACAGCTGGACAGAAGTACTAGGACCTGGCAACTGTGAGGAAAGATGGCATGCTCTTCCCAGGTCAGTCCTTGCGTGTCTATAGGCAACGTGGCAGGTAGAGACCTCCTGACTAACCTCACAGCACTAAAGACCCTTCTTGAGACCAGTGATGCCATTACAGTATCTTGATGCAGAGACCATTAAAACAGCCCTCTTAACTCAATGAAACCATAGACACAAGATTTAATAAACTTACACAGGAAAAATGAGTTAGATGAAGAAACTCAACAGTAATCATCTAATAACCAACTCTTTAAACAATACTTGTTGATAAAGCCATTTTAATACAACAAAAGAAATAACCTTGTTAAAGCATTATTTTTAGATCTTGATTTTTTTTACCCAGATATCTCTGGCACAGGCCTCAGTCATTGATAGCTTCCACTTTATATATTATTTATGAATACTATGATCAGATGTTACCTTTGTTTCAGTCAGCATTCTCACTGTTGTGACCCAAAAAACATGACCACACAACCTAGAGAAAGGTAGATTTATTTATTCATAGTTTTGGAGATTTCAGGGATTGAGTCCATATTACTCCAGGTTTGTGGAGATCAGCACATGGCAGTGGGAGATAGAGAGAGGGGCAGAGCAAGTGCTCTGCTCTCACATCGCAGAGGTTAGAATCAAGTAAGAGAGCAAGCAGGGGGATTCAGAGACAGAAGTACAGCCCTTAAGGCCACTCCTGAAGTCACATGCCACCTGCCTATGTTACCACCCAGTAAAACCATTACAATGGCTTATTTATATCAACTCTGAACATTAATACATGATTTTTTCAGAGGACATTCTGTATCCAAACTATTATACCTCTAGTCCTTTATTCTAGGACTATGATATGTGTTAGTCTCTAGGTGTACATCAGGTCTGTCTTTTAAATTTTAGTTTAAAGAAGTTTCATACTATTATATAAAATTGGGACACTGAAAACTAATTTTTAGTATGCTCCCCCCCCCCCCGTCCATTCCCTTCGGTTAAGTCTACTTCTTTGTTTATCGAGAGGGAGGGAGGGCGAGGGAGCGGGGTGGGAATTGGGGATAAGGTCAGATGAGAAATGTGTACACATTTGTCTTTATCAATTTGTACCTAACAAAAATGTATAAATACAAAGCACAAATTATCACAATAAAAAAAAGAACAGTTCAACTCAAGGAAGCTACTCTAGTAACTTCCCACCTCTTGAACTACTCAGTTAAGGTATTTCCAAAAAGAACTCAAAAAAAAAAAAACACTAATTTTTAGAAATATAATTAAAAAACTGTTTCATAGGCCATTTGGAATAATAATAAACTACACCATTGTGTTTCTAGTACCATTTTCCCCAGGTCTTATAATTTATGGGAATAGACTAGAGAATTTGACATAAAGCAGTCATGGACATAGGTGAGTCCTGAGAGAATGTTCATCTTAACAACTGACAGATGCTGAATTGTGATATTTGAAAGGCAGATTAAGTACTGACTTTTAGATATTTGAAGTTTGCCCTTGATTGAGTTCCCAGTTTCCTTAATGATGTGCTATTCTTCATCCTGGCCCCAACATCCACTCCTCTACAGAATCTACCCCATCCTTCATCCTTATTGTTGGATGAAGTCAGCTTGGAAATAGGGTGAGGCTGATAATAAAAGCTGAAAGCTTAATAGTTTCTTTCTAAGCCATGTCAAAAAAAAAAAAAAAAAAAAAAAAAACTTGGATCAAAGTTACACATCACACTGGTATGTCAAAAATCTCCTGGCATCAAGATGCTTTTGTCAAAGAAGTTACAGAGGTCAGAATAATCCCATCAGAATGTTATGTTCCCTTCAACTCTTCCTAGCCCCATCACAAGAGAAGACACAGCCTTCTTAAGATGACTGGGAATTTCAGATATAACTGAATGACCCCTGAAAGGAATATAGACAACATGAATATCTTGGAGGTTAGAAGGATAAAAGAACAACAAAAAAAAGTTAAATAACCCTACAATTACATTTTCCCCTAAAATTGTTAGAGGAAAGACCACAAATGTGTTTATTCTTTTTATCAAAATGTCTTTTGAGCCTTAACCAGGACTAATATTAGTCACTTGATAGAATGGTGAAGATTTTTCCAAATATCTTAAAATATGGCTTCCCTTTCAAAGTGGCAATTCCAGTGCATATCAAGCATAGAAATAAAGTGCTTAGTAAAGATGAAACGTAATTTTCTACAAAAGGTCAAATTTCATTTTAAGAAAATCTTAATAGTCATAGGGAAAATTTATTTTTAATAATAATATATTTTCCAAGTGCTTCAATTTGAAGTAAGGATAAACAAAGTCATCATCTGACAAGAAAGTCAGAAACAAGATATGGTAGAATAATTAATAGGCCTTTTTTACTTACAATTTTTTTTTTTGGCACTGCGGATTGAACTCAGGGGCATTCTACCTCCGAGCTATACCCCAAGCCCTATTTTTTATTCTTTATTATGAAACAGAGCCTCACTAAGTTGTGGAGGGCCTCACTAGGTAGCTGAGGCTGGCCGCAAACCCGGATCCTCCTGTCCTCCCTCCCAAATGCTGGGATTACAAGCATGCGCCACCACACCCAGCTTAACTTATAATTTTAATACATCATAACTGAAGAAAATTTTCGCTATTAGTTTACACTTTCTAATTTTAAGCTTCACTTCATACTATAATGAAACATGAGTCTGAGATTTAAAGATCTGGCTTTGGGGGAAGGGACTGAGAATGTTCAGTGTAGTCACTGCTCTGGAGATAATTACTTGGATTCTTCATGTGAGAACCTAACATTGCCATCAACCTGGAGACTTCTTGTCAGTATACACTTATAATTTTACAATGTGCATATGACACCTCCTCTGACCTTTTAAAATAATTATGTAGCTTTCTATGTGTTTCTGAAAAATCCACACCAGATTGCAGCATGATTGAACTCTTTGTACTTTCCAGGGCATCTAAGTTCCACCCTTACAATCACTGTTGGTAGTAAAGTCCTTAAAATAGGATAAGAGTTGATGCCACTGTTATATTCCTGGAAATCATATTCTAACTATACTTCATATATTTTTCTCAATCCTTTCATTTTCATAGTTACTTATTTTTAATATTAACCCTAGTTGTCCAGGACCAACAGTTTATATTCAAGGTTGTACACAAAGGACTGGTGCATACATACCTAGTAATGGACTTATTGGGACATATTAGGATGTGCTCCTCAATCTTTCCATTCTGAAAGTCCTGAAAATGACTCTTCCTTAGCTGTATCAATTGTGGTAGGCAGTAGATCTCTAATACAATTTCTAAACTGTAATACAGTTTCACTGGCAACACATTAATAGTAAAATTGGGAATATCTACATGTTGACCACACTGATGTAATAAAATTCTGCAATACAAACTGGATGATTTAGCTGAGCATCCCTAATTACAAGATTTTAAAAAAGAAATCTGTCTTTGTATTATTTTCTCAAATCATAAGACACACAATACTTCTGCAAGAAAATCAAGCTGCTACTTTATTTAGGCCTGGAGTTTAAAAAACAAAAGACATGAAGTCTAATAATGTCACTAAGTAAAATCTGTTTCCTAAAGCAACTTATAAAATCTATATCATTTTAAGTCTTTTGTATTTTTATTTTATTTCATTTATTTATTTTATTTCTTGCTTGCTTTTTTTGTCTGTTTTCCACAACCAAGACTTTTCATTCAAACAACAATAGCTATGAAAGAATAAAATGGATGCTTCATATATACAGCTGCTGACATTATCTTAAAATGTGACTATTCTTTAGCCACTAGGGGAAGAAAGATTAGAGAAACTAATCCCCTTTCTCTTATATTTCATGGGAATATACATAAATAAAAAAGCTTCATATATTTTGGTCTCAAATGAGACCTCCATTATTTATAAAGTACTTAAATAGAGATTAAAGATAGTAGAATAGAGGAAGGCAGCACATTTTGGTTGCTCCAAGGCTCAGAATTCAACCAGTGAGAAGATAGCTTCTTGGCAAGAGAAGAAATGCAGTCAGAACTCAATAGAAGACCGTCAAAATGTGGTTAAATTGGAGGCACTACAGAGAGCAGAGGACTGAAAAGAGCTCCACATGTCTCATCTGGTGAGTGGAGAGCAGGGGTGGGTGCCATCATGATGAGCCCATGCAGGAGCTGGCAGCTCTTAGAGACCAACTCCAGCAAAGAAGAAGCTAAATCTTTTCTAGCCAGTGATTGCAAAGAACAAATACAAAAAGCAAATACATTCTTCTCCCCATGCTCAAATACCTCAAGAGGCAGACTCTCTAGACCACTCAGCCAAACCATTCAATGTACTCTTCTGGCTGCAGCTGAGCTTGTCTGGACCAAGCAATGATAGAAACTTCCTGTAGGGATCCAAATGGCTAAAATCCACCTGTCAAGTACACTATGAATCTCCAGACCATTCAGGCAAACTGCTCAGTAAACTGTGGCTTCAGATGAACTCATCAACAATATAGAAAAGACCAAAAAAATGTCCTGAATATTCAAGAAATATGGAATAACATGTAATGACAGAACTTATAGAAAATAGGCATGGAAGAAAGTCTATGAGTACAAAGCAAGGAAATTAGGCACCTCTTCAGAGAAATCTTATCACATAATTTTCTATTATAGAAACCAAGATGGACATGCATGTACAGAAGACATTCATAACCCCAATAAGACAAGATCAAAGAAAAACTTGTTAAAAATCAATTGGTTATAAGTGTGCGGATTTTTTTCAGAGTCTTCCATTCTGCTCCATTGGCCTTGCAGACAATTGATTTTTGACAAAGAGGACAAAAACATACACTGGAAAAAAGATAGTCTCTTCAACAAACGGTGTTGGCAAAACTGGTTAGCCATATGCAGAAAAATGGAAATAAACCCCACTTTCTAATCCTGCAAAAGAGTCAATTCAAAATGCATCAAGGTCCTAGAAATCAGATCAGAGACCTTGCAGATACTTGAAGAGGGCAATGTCCAATACTCCAACACATAGGCACAGGTAAAAACTTTCTCAACAAGACCACAAAGGCACTAGAAATTCAAAGGAAGATCAATATGTGGGATTGCATTGAACTTAATAGCTTCTGTGCAACAAAGGAAACTATGAAGAACCTCAACAGAGAGCCAACAGAATGGGATAAAATTTTTGCCAACTACTCCTCTAATAGAGAACTAACATATAGAATATATAGAGAACTCAAGAAACTTACTGTTAAGAAAACAAATATCACAATCAAAAATGGGCAAGTGAACTAAATAGACATTTAACAATAGAAGAAATACAAATGGCCAATAAATATATGAAAAAATGCATAACATCATTAGCAATCAGAGAGATGCAAATCAAAACTACCCTGAAACCCATACCTGGTGGCACATGTTTGTAATCCCAGTACTTGGGAGGCGGAGACCGGAGGATCCAGGTTCATGGCGAGCCTCGGCTACTTAGTGAGGCCCTCTGCAACTTAGTGAGAACTTGTTTCAAAATAGAGAATAAAAAATAGGGCAGGGGAGTGTATCTCAGAGGTAGAATGTCCCTGTGTTCAATCCCCAGTAAAAATAAAAACAAAACAAAACAAAAAAACTACCCTGAGATTTCAACTAACCCCAATTAGTTGACAATCATTAAAAACACAAACAACAACAAATTCTGGCAAGAGTGGAAATCAAACTACCAGACTAATGCATGTGTATCTATGTTTATAGCCACACAATTCACAATTGCTAAATTATGAAACCAGCCAACATGTCCATCAACAAATGAATGAATTACGAAACTATGAGATATGTACACAATGGAATTTTACTCAGCCATAAAGAAGAGCAAAATCATGTCATTTTCAGGGAAATGGATGGAACTGGAAACATTAGGTTAGGTAGATTAGTCAGTCACAAAAAGTAAAAAATTGGATATTCTCCCTAATATGCAGAAGCTTGAGAGAAAGTGGGTCTTAGGAGGGACTCTAGACAAAGAAGGAGAAACCTTAGATGAGCAAAGAAAGTGACCTAACTGAAGGTGTTGGGAGGGGAGAAAGGAAAACACCCTAATGCACATGATGTACATTCACGAACATATCAAAGTCAATCATTAAGCCAAACATGAGAAAGAGGGAGAGGGAGGGAATTGGGGAAGGGTTAAGTGAGTGCTGTGAGCATATATGCCTCTATCAGTTTGTACCTAATTAACATGTATTATTACAATGAATCCCCCCCCAAAAAAAGAAAGAAAAAACCATGAAAATAAAAAAGAAAGAAAATTTTGTTCACACCATATAATAACCAAAATTACTAACATAGAGGTCAAGGAGAGAATCATAACTGCATCAAGAGCAAAAAAGAATGGGTGACTTTCCAGGGAAAAGCAATAAGAATTACTCTGGACTTTTCAACCCAAATCATGAAAGCCAAGAAAGATGTACTCCAAATCCTGAAAGAAAACAACATCCTACTGAGACTATTATATTCAGCAAAGATATCTTTCAAAATTTGTAGGGATATTAAAAAAAAAAACCTTCCAAGATAAGCAGGAACTAAAAGAATTCATGACTACTAAGCAGGCACTAGAAAATAGTTAAAGGAAATAAAACACAAAGAAAAAAGGAAAGAAATACCATAATCAGAGAAGGAATGAATTCCACTAGATGGATAACGATGTAAAGAAGAAATAATACTATATCAAACAGAAAATATATCTCAAAATGACAAGTAGCAAAAATCTTCTTTCTATTATAATGTTGAATGTCAAATGTCTAAACTACTCAATTAAAAGGCACAGAGAGGCAAGGTGGATTAAAGAACATAATCCAACTATGTTTGCAAGAAATTCATCTCACATGAAACAATAACCATAAGCTACAGTTGAAAGGATGCAAGGAGATTCCATGCAAATATAGACTGAAAACAATCAGGGGTAGAAGTCTCATATACAACATAGAAGACATTAAGTAAAAACTCATCAGAAGAGACAAAGTGAGCCTCATTTTACTAATAAAAGGAACAATTAAGAAAGAAGATAAAATGATAGTAAATATTTTTACCCCAAATGTGGGTACAGACACTTTAATAAAAGAGATACTTTGGGACATTAGGTCTCAAGTAGACCTCAATACAATATTGGGAGATTTCAACATACCTCTCATACCACTAGATCCGTCTTGAAGACAAAGGATTAGCAAAAACTCTTCATACCGAAAGGACATTAAAAACAAAATGGACATAATAGACACATACAGAATATTCCAACCAACAACATTTGCATACAAATCCTTCTTAGATACTCATAGAAGCTTTGAAAAACAGACCATATTCTTGGCCAAAACGAAAATACAAGCAAATTTTTAAAATTTAATATCCTTTCTTGCATCTTTTCAGATCATAATGGAATGAAAGTAAAAATCAACCACAGGAAGACCCAAATAAATTACATAAATCCATGGATATTGAGTGATACACATTTGAGTGAGGACTGAATCATAGAAGAAATAAAAGAAATTAAAAGATTTCTATAATTAAATGAAAATAGAAATATAATATCAAAACTTATGGGACACTTTGAAGGCAGTTTTAAGAGTAAAATTTATAGCAATCAGTGCCCACATAAGAAAATCAGAGTCACTAAATAAACAACTAAATCACATAGTTCAAAGATCTCAATAAACAGGAACAGAATAATTTCAAAGCCAATAGAAGACAGGAAATAGAGTCAGAGCAGAAATAGATAAATGTCACCTTCCACGCAACACGGGGTAGAGCAAAGCGGGCCAGATGCTTGGTTACCGGGGCCGAGAGAGAGGGAGAGTGTTGCCCCGGCCCACCACCCTGGGGAGTTGGGAAAGCACCCCCAAAACAGCACCAAGCCGGGAGTCCAGTCAGCTGTCAGGCAGCGCTGCAGGAACTCAGCTTTATTTGAACACACAATAGAATATATGGGAAGGTCAGGTAGGAAGGTGAAGCTGGGGAGGGGGAGCCAATGGGAGCAGATCTTGTTACCTCGGTAGCTCCAGGAGAAAGAGGTAGGCCTTTCCTTGATCCATGCACAGGCTTCCCTAGGGGGGAGGGCTCATACTTGACCAAAAAAGGTCAGAGCCTCTGATTGCCCAATGCCACATGACATGAGCGGTCCCTACAGATAAATCTAAAATAAAAATTATAAAGGATTAGCAAAACAAAAAGCTGGTTCTTTGAAAAGATAAACAAGATTGGATAAGCCCTTACCCAGTCTATCCAAAAAAAAGAAAATCGACCCAATGTATCAAAATAAAAAATAAAAAAGAAGACATCACCACAGATAGTGAGGAAAGCCTAAATATTAACATAAACTATTTTAAAAATTTATACTCCAATAAACTAGAAAACATGGATATAATCAACAGATTACTAGATACATACAATCTACCTAAATTAAACCAGAAGATATTGAAAACTTAAATGGACAAATAGCAAGTAAAGAGAGAGAAACAGTAAAAGAAAAGAAAACAAAAATCTCTCATCAAAGAGAAGTCCAGATTCAGACAGATACTCTTCTGATTTCTACAAGGCCTTAAGAGATGAATTAAACCCAATACTTCACAAATTATTACATGAAATATAAAGTGATGTAATTATTTCAAATTCCTTCTATGAGACCACCTTAATATCAAAACTAAATAAAGACTCCTCAAGAAAAAAAAAAATGCAGCCCAATATTTTTTATCAACTTAGATGCAAAAATTCTGAACAAAATACTAGTGATATGCATTCTAAACATGATATATATCAAGAAAATTGTACACCATGTCCAAGTTGGTTTCAGTCTAGCAGTTCGAAGCTAGTTCAAAATATACAAATCAATGCACGATATTCACCATATATATATATATATATGAGCAAAAATGACATGATCATCTCAACAAATGCTGAAAAAGTATTTGTCAAAACCCAGCACCCATTCATGTTTAAAAAAATTGAGAAAATTGGAATAGAAGGAATTTACTTCAATATAATAAAGATAATAGATAATAAGACCAAATCTAACTTCATACTGAATGGGGAAAATCTCTAAGAATTCCCTTTAAAATTAGAAATAAGGCTAGATTCACCACCATCATCACTCCTTTTCAATATAGTACTCAAGACTCTAGCCAGAATAATAAGGCATTAGAATGAAATCCAAGAAATACAAATAGGAAAAGGACTGAAATTATCTCTACAGATGATATAATCCTATACCTAAAAGACCAAAAAAATCCAACCACAAGATTTCTAGAGCTGATCAACAAATTCAGTCAAGTAGCGAAATTCAAAATCAATCTTAAAAAAAACAGGAGTTTTTCTATATGCCAACCATGTATCCATTGAAAAATAAAGCCAGAAAACAATTTAATTCACAATAACATTCAAAAACAATAAAATATCTTAAAATAAATATAACCAAGGAGGTAAAAGACCTTTACAATGAACACTATAAAACACTGAGGAAAGAAATTAAAGCTCTTATAAGATGGAAAGATCTCTCATGCTCTTAGGATAAATGTTATCAAAATGGCCATTCTCCCAAAAGTAGACTATTAAAATACTGATGTCATTCTTCACAGACCTTAAAAAATCAGTCCTAAATTTTATATGGAAAAATAAAAGACCAAGAATAGCCAAAAACAGTTCTCAGAAATTGGCAAGAAAAACAAACAAACAAAAAAAACAAAAAACTAAAACATTGTTTTGGAAGTTGAAAATAGAAAGTTGTATGAGTATGTGTATAGACTTTTATTTTTTATTTATTTTTTGTTGGTGTATTGTAATCATACATTTTTGTTATGCACACATTTTTCATTTAACCCTTCCCCCACACATATGATATAGACTGACTTGATCTAGAATATTAAATTTACTCTGCAAGTTAACCCACATCGCAATGGTTGCCTTAAGGTGTTTGCTAGTTGTTTACATAGTGTGGTTAATCATTAGCTACACACATTCCTGATGATCAGAGCAACAGGCACCACACTGTGACCTACCAGCATCCAAAAGCATGTGCTCAACCTGTGTGTGTGCAGAAGGGATGTGGATATGAGCAGCATGAAGGAAAATAGCTGCTGTTCTCAGTAGGCCAAACGCTCAGGTTCAACAACTGATAAGTATTATTGTAGGGATTTTTTTTCCCTGTCATATTGCTATTTCTATTGCAGAAGGCAAAAGCACTTCTAATTCAACAGTTTGTCAACTTTAGTAAGGTTGAGGAAAAATGATATGTTATAAAAATGAAACATATCTATAGTTTTAGGGCCAAATTATAAAATTAAACATGTAAGTAAATTATATATTGCTATAAAGTATGTTTTTTTAAATATAAACCTTATTTTATTTTTTTGTTTTGAAGACAGGTATGTAAAGAAACTATTACCTACATGAGATGTGTATTTAAAGATTTTTCATCCTGGATGCCAGGAATATAAAAAAGACCAGGTATGTTCAACATAACATACTGTGATTCATCAAACAGCACGAACTTTCATTTCATGGAGTTTATGGTTGACATTGATATAAACTATCACTTTTTTTTCTTGTGGAAATATAAGTTATGTGGTCAAAAATATAGGGATTTTGAACTAGTGTTGATTGAAGTTGTTTCATATTATTCTATTATTTTTTCAAAGTACTTCCAGTTGAAAAGGGAAGCGTTGTGTTTACAAATCTGTTTTGAAATGTTTACCAAAATTTTGGTAGTGTATTTAATAAAACTATCTCAGCATTCAAAAAAATAAAACTATGTAATAACATGGCATAAAACACATCTTCATAAAAATTAGTCACTTTGAAATATTTAACTGTGTTAAATAAGAACATTAAGAAAAATTAGGAGTTATGATGTTGAATCAAGTGAGTCATCTACTGATAAGGCTGAGAATACTATGACAAAATTTAAAAACAATTAGTCACAATTAAATGTAGCTCAATACTCATCCCAAAACATGGATTCCCCCAACCACACACACAAAACAGCACATGCACTAAGATTTATGCACACTCATGCATACTTACAAACACATACACACATTCTTCCCAGAAGCTTCACAAACATATCAAAATATGTTAAAGCACATTAAAAATCCTTAATGAAGGGTTCTTATTTTATAAAAGTGAATTAGTTACCTTTGGAGATAATTTGTTCTAGTTTTGTATAAAAGAAAGTTTGCATTTACAGTTCTCTCAAAAATATTGTAATTATTTTCCAAATCAAGTTAGAGTTGTTTAATTCTAGAATTTTACATGGACCTTTTCACATTACCTAGTACAATTTACTCCTAATTTTTAAATGTGGAAAATAAATACCAGAAAAATTAAGTGGTTTTACAGAATGAACAAAATTGTCACAGAAACAGACAGGAATCCTGAGTATTCATCTTTGGCCCAATGCTTCTTTCTCTTCTAAATATTTTTTCTTTAGAATATTCGTCTTTAGAAATTTAGATTTTAAGTAGGTAATATAGTTTCTGCAAAGGATAGTAAGGATATCAGTTCTCAATTAGTTCTGTATCCAATTAGTTAATATGTGGTTTCAGTTTCATTTGGAACTCAAGATACAAAGAATTATCTTTGACAACCTTGTTCCTGAAATTTACTAACAACAATCCTGCTAAACTGGTTCCTATCACTTATTTTACTGCATCATAAGATGGCATCATTTCATATTGTCACCAATTTTTGTACATACAACTTAGTAATCTTGCTGAATAACTTCCATTTCCTTTCATAAATGGTATCTAGCACCTTATCCCCTCCATTAAACATGATAACTGTATAGGTAACACAAAGTCCTATCCAATACAGGCTGAGAGAAGTTTACATTCATAGTATAAAATACCCTGACTATGAAAACATAGAATTAAGAAACATTATCATTTTGTACCCCTAGTTATTCTCTGTATTAAGAATAATAAAATATATTTTGTTGAGAGATGAAATAGTAATCATGAGATTACCATTTATTAAGTAAATACTATGTGACAAATATTCATAAGATATATTCTTACAAGCAGCTAAAAGTTTAAGTGACAAACTTTAGATTCTGGAAGTAAATAAAAGAGATAGGATTCACACTCAAAATCAACTGGCTAAGAAGTCTATGCTCTTTCCACCACAAAAATCTCACGAAACGCTTCATGCCAAAGTGCTTTGTTTATTGCAAAAGAATACTATAGAAAAGTATTTCCTTAGTTCTGAAAGAAAAAGAATAACTGAATTTTAAGATAAATGTTGATTTCTATTTTTTGGTACTAGATTTAATATAGGGGTATTCTGCCTTTTTTTTTTTTTTTTTTTACTTCTTTTTTTGAAACAGAGTCTCACTGTGTTGCTAAGCATCTCGCTAAGTTGCTGAGGCTGGCCTCAAACCTGCTATCCTCCTGTCTCAGCTATCCAAGTACTCATATTACCAGCATGTGCTAACACACCCAGATAAATATTGATTTTTAAATCATCAGAACAAAAAAGAAAGATAATTTACCTTAATAATCAATGAAATTGTTATGCTTTCCAATTTAACCTAGCTTCTTAAAGAGTAGCACTTCTACTTATTCATATTTACCTTTGAATTCTCATCATTTTGAGGAAAGTCTGATAGAGCAGAGACTTGAGAAATAAAATAAAAAAAATAGCAAAGGGAATCTACTCATCTTAGCACTGCAATGAAACAGCACTGTGCTATGGCTCAAATAAACAGGAAATATGATCTATATTCGAAGGTTTCTATAATCTTTGTGTCCATGGTGAAGTGTGCAAGATCACCCTAGTGCCTCAATTTATCTGCTTATACTATTAACATAGCACATACTATAAAAGCAGATTATTTCAGCCTGAACAGCAATGCGTTATATAAACAATTATATTTCTCATTTCTCAGTGACATCAGCTATTTCTATATACAAAAATGCACACGAGTTAGATCAAAGTATTTTGAATTGTTCACAATAACTTGCTGACTTGAAATTAATATGGTAGGCACTGTCAATGATGCATATATTTACAATATTAATCAGAAAGAGAACCTGTATAACTTTGTAGGAAAAAATGAATCAACACTAATTAGCACAAAAATAATGTATGAAATCATGAGAATGTGTTAGAGATTACTAAGACCTTATAAAAACAAACAAAATAACAATGCAAACACTGCAGAAACTGTATATTATCAGAATAAGGTGGGATAAGAACTTGGAGGGAGTAGGTAAGTATTATTTAGATTTCAGATAAGGTGATACTGCCACTCCTGGCAATAGAATTTCCACCATATAATTATATTATGTTGAGGAAAACTGCATGGCAATTATATGAATAATATTTAGAGAATGTGCTCCATCACTACTCTGGAAAGATTTGGAGACAAGTTAAAGATAGATTTTACCAGAGAAAAAGATCGAGAATATGAGGATGCTAATTTGAATTATTTATAAAAGGGTAACGAATTAATTTCAGTTTATATGCTAAAAAGTCTCTTGATAAGGCATCATTTATTATTTCTCTCAATAGTGGTCAAGGTCAGTGTAGAATACTTATTATGTAGCCATATGTCCATTATGTATAGCCAGTTCTAATCATGAAATCAATATTTAGAGGAAAATTGAGAGTAGTAAATCACAAAAATGCAATGTCTTTATGATCTGTGCCAATTGATAGGAAATTGGAGCAACATTATCAAACCTTGCTAAACTACTCTCCTCCTTCTGTCGATCTCCCAGGAGAGTTGTGTACACCAGACTGAAATGAAAATGTGGTAGATAGAGAGCAAATAGTATCAAGGATTTGTGCGAAATCAAGATATTTTTGGACAAAATTAGTGTGTATTAATATATCTATATAATATTAAATATATAAATGTATATATTAATTTTATATGTGTATGCCATATTCGCTAAATATTATGATACATCATGGAGCTGGGAATGCTTGCATAAGCCTATAACATCAGTACTTTGGAGGCTGATACAAGAGGATCACAGGTTTGAGACCAGCCCCAGCAACTTATGAGTCCTTGTTTCAAAATAAAAAGGGCTAGGGGTCTGTACCTCTTTTGGGAATCTTCCCAAAGGAACTGAAGTAAAAAACATTATAGGGATACATATATAGCAATGTTTATATCAGTACAATTCATAGTAGCCAAGCTATGGAACCAGCTTAGGTGTCCATCAACACATGAATGTATATCCACACAGTAGAATGAATAGTATATACATACAGTGGAATTTTATTCAGCCTCAAAGAAGAATAAAATTATGTCATTTGCAGGAAAATGGGTTGAACTGAAGAATATCACGCTAAATGAGATTACTGGTCCTAGAAAGTTAAAGGCTGTATGTTTTCATTGGGAAATAAAAAAGACTTCAGATAAATAAAGGGAGATACAAGTAGAATAATGAAAAGGGATTTGGGGAGGGAGAAGGCAAGGTGAATGTGAAAGCTTGATGAAGCAAACAGTTCAAATAACGCTATGCTCATATTGGAAGTTATCAATTCTAATTTTATTATTATCCATGTGAAGGGGGAAGAAAGCGAGTGGGATCCAGAGGGAAAAAACACCAAATGTTGCATACATACATGTGTCTATCACTCTGAACTTCATTGTGATGCATAATTATAACACAATAATTAAAAGTAAAGAGCTTGGGTTATAACTTGCAGATAAAATGCCCCCAAGTTCAATTTCCAGTATCAATAATAATAATAACAATATAATAATAATAATAATAATAATAATAATAATAATAATAAAGTCATCATAAAACTATACATGTATTTGGACAGAACCTGGAGTCTTAGTATTTTCTCTATTTTAGATATTTTTATTGGCCATCTTAAAATGAAGTGTATTATTCTGAACCAATATGTCTAACTCATATTCACTGTAAGGTAAGCAAAAGCACTGTAAGGTAGACATTTCAAGATATGAACAACTGTGGTTGGAAATGCTGTACATCGTTTGCACAGCAAGCAAAATAAGCATGGGCTTTTCATTTTAATAACTGCTTTACCCTTTATTCTGAGACTTCTAAAATAGATCAACAGATCAAGACAGATTATAAGAGTCTAAGCTAACTTTCTTTTTTTTGCTTCATATGAAGCTATGAGGTGCCATTTCACTTATATTTAACAAATCAGATTCAGCAATAAAATAAAGTTACAAGACCCAGATTATGAGACTACAATGTAGTATATATGCGTGTGTGTGTGTGTGTGTGTATTACATTTTACATTTTAAGTAGTGTGGTATATTGATAATAAGACTAAAATGACGTTTGCACTGAATTTTGACTTGACTTTCATGTTGGAATTCTTTTACACAAATTAAAGAGAGAGCTACATATAAATTTAAAAGGAATGTTCTTAAAAGTAGCCAATACTCCCTCAAGTGTAACAACATGTGAACTTAGTTATTTTTGTGTTTATATACTTGGTATACTTTCGAATAGTATTTAATCATATCAGTATTAAGATAAAAATTCAAATTCATTGGGAAATTTTGATGTCTACAACATTTATGCCTCTTAGCTAATCTTGGTTTCAGATACACAATCAAATTTGTTTGCTTCATGGAGGGAAAAAATCATCTATACTAGTCTAGGCATGAACTTAAATATCCAGTCTAATGTAGCAAAATTACTTGCTGGTTTATTTACACCCATCCCTCTGGGGAAGAAAAAGTCACTCTGGAAAATAAAATGCCTCTCTCTGTATAGAATTACACATGCAGCCATGAAAATACCAGATAGGGTCTGTAACTCTACTCCACCCACCCACCTGCAGAAGCCAAACTCTTTTCCAGGTTTCTTTAGAACTTTAAAATTGAAATGGTTGCAGAATTTTATAATCCAAGCTTCCACAGAGCTGCTTTTCTATTCTTCTTAACACATTTCCTCAGACTCTTATTGACCCACTCTGACCTTACTGCTAAAATGAGCAAGTTATATTTCTTCCTTTCCCCAATCATTGACACTTTTATAAAGTTTTCCATTGTTGTAATCCTGGCAGCCTGCTGGGGTTCAAAAAGTTCTTTTTCTGTCTTGGATAACCATACTGACTCCCCTGAACCCATCTCTATTTGTTAGCTGTGGCTGAACTTTCTCTTCAGGCTCCCCTGATTTTTAAAGCCCTTGTATTCATTATAGGTCCCGGAAAACAGTCTAATATAGTTTTGTTCTTTAATAGCATAAACTTTACAAAACATATATAAAAATGGGCTTTCACTTCCAATAGAAAACAAGCAGCATCAGGTCGGCCAGTATTAGCTGAGCTGAGCTGGCAGAGTCCATAGAGTTCTCTAGTGATCATCTACAATTCACAGAACACCACCACTAGATAGGTGCTCTCTGATACTACGCAGGGATACACAAACGAGACTACTCTGTAACTATGTCTGAACAGAGACACAATAGTAATGCTATTCAAACTACAAATAATGACCAAAAATTGTCCTTTTCTAGCTAACATGAAGGATTGTTGCTTCTTTATTAATTATAGATGTAGACCTAGACCCTATCCATTTCTTCTATCCTCTAGATAAAAAAATCATGACAATGCCAATCTTATATTTAGCCTACTTCCTGTCTGTACCCAATCTATGCCAAATCTGCTTTCTAAAACCCTCCCCCAAGTCACTTAGAAAAAACTCGACATTTTAACCAGCCTCTTCTCACATTCTTTTCGCTGCATCTCAGTGCTCCCCATAGTGTAGCTTTTCTTGCTATAGAAGAGATAAACCCAAATTTCTTTGACTACAGGTGTATTCCTTAAAATTTTTATCTGGTGAACATTGACCAGAAGGGACAAAAGTAAGCCAGGACCACACTGCAGGAACTCGGTCTATGTGAAGCTGCTTGGACTTAGTATTATAATCATTAGATAGATTTATTGAGCAATTTTATGTATAGGATAATATGGTTAAAATTGCACTTTAATACATTGCCTTTTGAGATATGGGTGGTGATTTTGAAGAATACAGAGTTAGAAACAGTAGTCAGTGGAATATTAAATTAAGTAAGACTGAAGGGAAAGTGATGGACTTGAGAAATGTCTATTAGATTAAAAATCTGCAGTCTGTGGTAATTGGTAATACAAATAAGAGTAAGAATAAAGAATCAAGAATATTGATTATTGGTTAACCACATTATTATCTCACAATTGATCACCCCATAGGGATGCACACACTGCAGGTCTGTACGGGATGGTAATATAAGAGCAGAAAGGATAAGGCACTCAACTGATAACTTGGGTGGAAATACGAAGAAGATTTCTATTCTATTTCTACACTTAAAATTCTGCCATGGTAATACAGTACCACAGTTCGCGCTAGATTGGAGTTGGAATTCAAAGAATGCACAGTATTTGCTTGATAGAAAGTGACAGAAAAACATGAACAAATTTGTTTGATTTGTTACTTGGGAGGGAGAACAATATTTGATAGTTTCCCAGAAAGAATGCAATTCTGTCACAAAAAATAAAGACGACTCTTGGTGAAAATAAAGACCTCCTCAGAATACTATTAGTTTGCCAGAGTGAAAACTTCCCAAGGGAGGAAGCATGTCATTCATGTCAGCTATTTTATTCTTGGCACTTAGTATCACACCTCCTGGTATCTAATGGGTGCTCAGTAATTAATGTTGTGTGGATTAATCAATTAAGGAATTAAAAGCTATTCCAGAGGCTAGAGTAGCTTCTCCACAGTATCAGGATGAAGAACGTGCCCCTGAGAGGTCAACATCAAAGGCATGTTATGAAAAGAGGCCTTTAATAGAACAGCAGCATGAAATAGAAAGAATTATTTACAGACCTAGAACACAAAAGCTCTACAGTGGAATCACTTAGAAGCAGGAGAATCAGGTTGAGGTAGCCCAGGAATCATTTATGAAAGGTAGTTTCCACCATGGGTTGTAAGACAGAAAAGATGAAAGAGCATAAGCCTCAGAGGACAGAAGGAATGTCTGTGCTTACGGATTTTTAGAGAGGATATAAAGCCTTCTTTATTAGGCACTCTAGGAAATCAGATGGCGAGTGAATTTCAATGGTTTCCCACCCAAAGTATGTATGATTATGAAAGCACACCATTATCCACTGGGGTATTTTTACATTGGTGTTCCACTCCCACTCTAGATTCTGAAAAATCTCCAAGATACTATCTGAGACATAGGGTAAAGAAGAGTGAGGTTACTTTGTAAAATCATAAGCAACAAGGAGAAATTATGATGGTGGATTAGGTGAAAAATAGTGAAACTCAAAATTAAGAAGGAAGGAGCCAGTTAGGATAATAGTAACAGAGCCATACTAGAAATAGGTACACAATGGAATTTTACTTAGCTATAAAGAAGAACAAAACCATGTCCTTTGCAGGGAAATGGATGGAAATGGAAAACATTATACTGTTTTTGTGAGATTAGTCAGTCACAAAAAATAAAAAAATCATATGCTCTCCCTAATATGCAGAAACTAGGGAGAAAGTGGGTCATAAGAGGGACTCCAGACAAAGAAGGAGAAACCTTAGATGAGCAAAGAAGATGACTTAACTGAAGGTGATGGGCGGAGTGGAAACACCCTAATGCACATGATATACTTTCACAATCATATCAAAGTCAATCACTAAACTGAATCTGAGAATATGCGAAGGTGGGACAGGGAGGGAATAGGCTGGGAATTGGGGAAGGGTTAAATGAGAGATGTGTGCATGTACGCTTCTATCAGCTTGTACCCAACAAAGATGTATGATTACAATGCATGAATTAAAAAAATATTAAGCAGTGCCATTCTACCTAAGTTCCCCTTTATATATAAAGTAATTGCTGAATAAATTCAGTAATGATAAATTTTATCATTCCTTTCTGACATAAAGAATCTCAAATAACTTTAAAAGTAAAAACATCTGATTAAATAAAATATATTAG
The DNA here is from genome assembly GCA_004027655.1 of Graphiurus murinus. NCBI lineage: Eukaryota > Metazoa > Chordata > Mammalia > Rodentia > Gliridae > Graphiurus > Graphiurus murinus. Next base: position 135,791 of record PVLC010001630.1, read on the forward strand.
TTTCCATCTTAGAAGAAATAATTGATTTCATATGAACTTTAAGGCAAAGGAAGAACCTTAGAATTCCCCAAAGCAAATATAAACACACACACACACACACACACACACACCATCTCATACAAGCATGCAATTGGATTCCAAAAAGCTAGTTACACTGAAATTAGGCAAAATGGTAGTAAATAAAATGATAACTTTATGGTTAAGAAACCTTTCACATCTAGAGACATTTTAAGTCTAACTAATTGTTTTTACTAAGCAAAGAGTATTCTATATTTTTTTAATCTGAGAAAATACTTTGGTCTCATGCCATTTGCCAAACTTGTAGATCTATGGTTTCCTTCAAATAAACTGAAGCTTTTTACCTGATGCAATTTATGCCTACATTTAACTTTATCAAATATTGTATGTTAATTTGTCTTTTGAAATTTTTGCATTTATTTCTTTCAGGTGCAAGGTGCGTTGATGTCATTTAATACAGAAATTTACTGAATATGACCGTTGTGTGTATATGTTTCATGAAATTAAATTATTTTGAAATAAAATGGAAACAAAGAAAAACTAAAATAAAGAAAAAATCTTTATCTGAGAATGAAGAATGTATGCATCTGAAATAAGATTCAAAAGCTGCTCTTAAGCCGGGTGTAATTACAAGCTCACGCTTGTAATCCCAGCATTTGGGAGGCTGAGACCGGAGGATCTGGGTTCGCGGCCTTCCTCAGCTACCTAGTGAGGCACTCTGCAACTTAGTGAGACCCGGTTTGAAAATAAAGAAAAAAACAATAGGGCTGAAGGTATAGCTCGGAGGTAGAATGCCCCTGAGTTCAATCCCCAGTACCAAAAAAAAAAAAAAAAAAAAAAAAAA